>CAEGAE010081664.1:0-60010 GCA_903067095.1 Girardinus metallicus | reverse complement strand
AAGATGCTGGATCTAATCTTTCAAGCAGTATGTTACAATTAGTTGCTGTACTTGTGGATCCAAAGATGATGATGTCAGTTTCTGGGGCCTGCACCTGACCAATAGTCACTAGGTCAGCAAGAAGCCTAGGGTTGGCATTATTTACATTAGCACGTATGTAAATGTTACCAGCAACAGACTCTGTGAATCTCGCCTGGCGAGTCAGTCGTGTCTGGCCTTGACTTACAACTGTGCATACTTTAATGCCATCACATGTTTGCAAAGACAGTGACAGGTCATCCAAGTTTGATTTTTGATCAAAGAGAAGGGACACATTGATGGGAGAAGCGGAGGAAGGATCAGCAGTGAAGGTGAAGACGCTGACACCAATGTGTGCCTCAGTGCAGGGTTGAGCAAAGTGGCCGTACATGACGGGGAACACAGTGAGGGAAATGTTTACTGCACTGCAGGATCCTGCACCCGCTACATTTAAGGTGGCTGTCTGCTTTTCAGAGTCAAACTGCACTCGGCCTGTGATTCCTCCCATGTTTAAAGGTGCTAGAAATGTGGCACAGGAAATGAAATCTGAAAAAGACAAGATAAAGAGGAGGCTTATTGTTAACCATTATCTGAGTCTATTACTTCGTTTTTAACAGGTACCTCTTCAAGCTTAGTCAGTTTACTAATAGAGCTATGGAATCCATTGCTATTAATAAACAATGAATGGTTTCTTTTGTCAAACTGTTTTAACATGATTAAAAATGTTCAAAATTCCCTAAAAGTTTTAACATTTCTGATAAGAAGATAATTTCAAGTTTTCAGTATCTGTCTAGAGAGAACTTAAAGTTTCTTCATATGCCTTGCAACAAACTGAGGGTTGGACTTTGACCACTGTTTGCAATATAATATTTTTCCTAAAACATACTGAAAGTTTGTGGTTAAAACTGAAACTCTGTGAATACAGTTCCTACATTCAACAGCATAATGAGCGTAGGCTTAAAACACTAGCTTAAAAACATTTACTCTTTAGACACATGCCAAGGAAAAAAATAAAAAAACTCTTCACATAACCGTCCAAATGATAATACTCATTTAGCAAACTATCTTTTTGCTGAATTTAAATCAACTCATTTAAATGTAATGGAATCCATTTCTTGAACAAGTGGGATTTGTAACCAATAGCTGCAATGTTCCAGCAGATATAGAAACAAAGCTTTTGGTTTCATCCTCTTATCTGAAGCTATACAAAGTAAAACAGTGGGGTCCGATTTCAGACCGGGGAGGGTCAGGGTTTTGTATGTGTTAGAGGTTTTCCTGCTTCAACACACCTGAATTCCCTCCAAAGCATTTCATCAAGTTCTACTGAGGCCTGATAAGGACCTTTTCATTTAAATCAGGGGTGTGGAACCAGGGGAACGTTCAAAATATTGACTCTTCTGGATCAAAATTTCACTTGATAATTCGCCATTATACACTAATTAAACCACACATTTGTTTCATTTAAGACGGCATGCTGCTGTAATTAATGACACAGAGTTTTCTCCTCATTATCTCCTAATTTTTGAAATATGATTATCTGAAGCACATTAAGTAAAAGCAAAAACAGAAAAATCTGAAAGGGAAAAAATTATTTCACTTCAATGCTGATGAAAACACTAGGCCACCAAAAAATTTTGTATGGGATGGAGAAATAATAATTTAAAAGTGCGAGTCTGAATCTAGTTTCATTTCCTGTTTGCTAAAGCCCTACTTTGTTTAGTTAAATAAAAGCAACAAGCTCATGATTAGACATTAAAAATAAAAATAAAAACGTGTTTAACACAGTATCAAGTCATTGCTGGTTTAGAGATGGGCTCACACACCGGTATCAGAACCCCACCCCCTTCTCCACTCCAAACACTCATCAGAAAAAGTGAAACATTACAAATACTCATTCACAGTTTTGAACCAAAAGTTTCTGGACACGTGCCCCCGTGTGATAAGCAACCAAAAAAAAAAATGTCTCTTAAGTAAATCACTGCTGTGAAATCCAGGCCAAACCTTTTTCTGCATAACCCATGATTTAAAATAGTCCTGGGAGTCTTAATTACTGCTATGACTCGCTTCCAAAAGACAAAAAAAGAAATTACTCACCCAGTGCAGCAAACAGCAGGGCCGTTCTGAAGAGGCACATTCTGGCAGAGAAGTTATAAGCCGATTCAAAACCTCTCTGCAGACATGTGAGCTGGGATGTCCAAGGAGAGCAGAATGATGCAGAATCTGTGTGTGTGTGTGTCTATAAAAGCAGATCAACTGTGGCTGTATTTAAGTACTGTGCAGCCTCCCCTTTGCTTTTTTTCTTTTCTTTTTTTTTTTTATCTGTGACAACCTGTGATTGGCCTGCATGGTTACAATGCCTTCTGAGGGGAGGGAGGAAGAGGAAACCGGCAGTCTTGTTTAGTTGGAGATGGTATACATCTGCTTTGGTTAAAAATAGAGGTGGAGGAGAAAACAAAAACAGTTGAATGAGTTGAAGGTTTCCCCCTGACAGATTCATGCTTTAAAATCTAATTTAAAAAAAAGGCTTTCAATTTACTCAAGGTTTGTGTCAATGTTATGTTCTTTGTATTTTAAAAATGTATGCAAAGTTAAAATAAGTACACAAAAGGAAGTTGGTTTCTCATGTAAATTTTGAAATTTACATGAGAAGGTGCCGAAAAATAAAATCACACGTCCGCATCCGAGTATGGTGGAAAACATCATGGATTTGTTCTAAGCATATGTGAAATTTAAAGCCAAGCAGAAAGGATTCTTCAAACAACAATTTGTAGAAGTGTGCTTATAAGCAAGTAAAATAAAAGAGCCAAATAAGACAACACAAAAGACTGTTCGATGCGTCTGATTGTTCAATTTCTAACTCTGCTCATTGCCTGTGGGCTCTTAGGCATAAAATACAAGGAGTAAACATTTCTAAGCAAACGTTTTATTGGATCTGTACTAACAGTGCCATACAGAAGGCTTTCCCTTCCCTGTTTTATCATGTTTTTCACAAAAATTTCACCAGGATATTCTGTAGCACAAAGAAGTGTCTAAACATGAAGCGGCTCAACTATTGTTAATAAATTTCAAACTTTTTTGAAACTTAAAACCTGAAAATCCCAGTGTGACTGAGTACTTTGTAGAACCACCTTTCAGTGCAGTTACAATGCCAGGCTTTTCACTGATGTCTTCCTCTGCATCAAACATCTACAGACTGAAATTTGCCTCCCTATTTTCTTTTCTTTCTTTTTTTTTGCAAAATAGCTCCAGATCAGTCAGACTGAATGGAGGGCACTTGTTAAGACAGATTTTCAAGATTTACCCCGGATTCCTCGGTAGGATTAGATCAGGCAGTTGGCTCGGTGTGATATGCAGTTTGTAGTTTTCTGGCTGCCTCTCCAGTGAACGCTCTGTTCACCCAGCCTGTCAGTTCAGGTTGGACGTCCCTGTCTTTGTAAACTTGCGGTTATCTGTCCATTTTCAGATGTTGGCTTTAGATGGTCAAAGTTTCTCATGTAGTATTTTATAACCATAGCTGTAAACCTTTTCAGATCTCCATTGCTGACATGCCTGCTGTGATCTTTGTGACGCTGTTTATTCACTGATGCTCTCCTTTTGCGGAGGGCAGAGAATGTGTTCTACATGTAAGATACAAATCTAATTTCACCTTTTAGTATTTGCAGCTTCGTGGTTAGGGGCACATGATTATATTGAAATTGAGAACAATGTGACTGAAAGAGGAAGTGACATCCATGTTGGTGTAGTAAACCCAGGAGAAGACCCACAATGTTGTGTGGATCAAAAGCATCTGAAGCCATCACTGATTCCCTCTCCTCTCTGCCTAAATTGGGTTGTTTTTGCACAAAACACTCTTGAAGAAATAGGTTGAGTTAATTTCAGGAAAGGACAGCATTAAAAATCAAAACTGCTGAGATAATTTCAGATTTATATAATGCTATTAAATGTTTTTTTTTTATTGTTATCTTTGCATTTTAAAGAAGTAGTATTTATCTCATGTGTCCCTTGTGCAAGTCAATGACCATGAGAAGGTACCGATTCTGCGTCTTGCACCAGATGCAGAAACAGACTGCTAGAGAGATAAGAACCAGATAGTGGGTGGTTGTCTTCTGAGAAAGGGCTGTGTTGTTTGCTCTTACCAGGAAAACCAATCCAAAGTCTTGGTCAACCCTAACCGAAGAATGCCGAGATGAAAGGAAAAAAATCTGAAAAACAGCTTAGCTGTGAGCACTGTAATGAGTGTCTTCCGTCACTGATGCTCCCTTACCAAGAACTAAACATTAAAATATATAAAGAAGAAGAAAGAAAAAGGTTCTCACGTGTTCCTATTTTTAGAAGTTTATATGACAACATCCAGAGGATTAGTATCTGCTTCAAGGGTTTAAGATTTCAAAACTAAAAAAAAAAAAAAAAATGTAGACTTTTTCTAAGATGGTTTCCAACATCTTTAGATAAAACTGTATTTTATTGGATCTTTTTGAGGATGTTGGACCATACTTTCCTGTTTCAAACACAAATGTCTCAAGTGAAGTGAGACGTTCATCCATTAATGACATAGTTTCAGGCAACAAACACCGTGTTATTGAATAAGTAAAGAAATGTTTTCTGTCATATTTGGGATTCCTTGTTATGAAACAATTGAAATTCCCCAAACACCATAGGCTGAAGGCTGTAGACTTTTGGCCTGTATTGTGCTTTTGGAAGTAACTCGAAGCACTTATTTCAGAAACAAACAGCCTATGTTTGCCATGTTTCCACAGCTCAGGGTTTTGTTCCTGTTTTACTCATACATTCAGCAGCTTTCTTGTGACTAAGCATGTAAGGAAAATGGCGAAAATTTGTCCCCCTATCTAAGAATATCCACCTGATGTTCAACAAAATACTCATAAACCTCTTCAACAACCTGGAATGATTTTCAACAAGCCTGCTTTACCGTGATGATAAAAAGAAGACAAAATACTGAAGAATCTTTACCAGGTTCTGAAACAATTTAAAGCTGACCACGAGAGTTCAGAAGAACACACACCCTGGTCAGTATATGTTAACATAAATGGAAAAAAAAAAGAAAGAAAAGCAGCAGCTATCTTTTTGCTGACTATATTAAGAGTGTATTCTTGTTGAGCTTTTGAACAACGAATTGAGGGAAACCGAATCTTTTCTTTTCTCTCACGGAAAAATTGAAACCCTTTATGTGAAAGTCTGTCCTACCATCTGGGTTGGCATCACTTGTGAAATGTTTCCCAACAGGAGTTTCAGGTGAGGTGTGAAAGCTTTTGAAACCCCCTGAGGAGGAGATTGAAAGCTGCACTGAAGAGTTTCCTTCATTGTCCGAAGTGATAGTGTTGCCGGCCTGAAAAGCGACTCTCATGTTTGAGATGCTTGATTTAGATTAAACAGCTGAGTGTCGGTAGAAGAAGCTGCCTCTCCTGTGCTCTGCCATGCGTTTGCTGCCGTTTTACGTCAACTGCGAAGAACTCTCCATACTCTTTGCTGCCCTTGGCTGCATAAAACTTGCTGCTCAGTTCTTGTTTCGGTGGTTTTATCTCATTGGACCAGCAGTATTTTAAAGGACTGGAAAAAATAAATAAAATAAAATAAATAAAAATAAGAATTAGACAAAAAAATGATTTTACAATTGCCATGGGAATCGATCTACAGACCGATGAGACACACAGACCGATGTACAGACACAAACAGTAGCAGGATATAGGCACAGATTATATCATGCAGAACAACTGGACAGTCAGTTAGGTGGTGTTTGATATTTCACAGACAAAAATGATCATATAAATGCTTCAGTTTTGCGTAGGCTTTGAAATTTTGCCACTCAGTCTGTGCTTGGTTTGTTTTGGGAATACGAATAGGCAAAACCTCCCGTCTCTAAATGTGCAAAACTGGAAAAGACAGTTGTAAGTGTTGATTTTGTTATGTTTGTCCAACTTCAAGGCAACATGACAACTTCTTGTAGACTTGTTGTTGATTATAGTATTTTAAACCCAAATGAACAGAAAAAAGACTATTTTCTGTGTGGCATAAAACAACAACAGACGATAGATGCATAAAACGTTCCTAAAGTTATTTTTTATTGTTGTAAAACATGCCTGTTAAGTGAATGAGGAAGTTTATCTCTCAGTTATGGAACCAGAGTGTAATCGAACGTTCTGTTTCCGTCCAATTACCATGAAATTTTTTTCACAAAGCAGAAAAAAAAATTTGAAAAAGACATGTTTCCGTCTACATGTTTGGAGCGAATTAAAGAGTAATTTCGTCAAAAGTTAACGCTGTTAAATAAGCAGTAGAGGTTGCAAAATAGCATTGCTCTCACATAAAATGGAGAGATTCTTTGTACTTTAAAAACCTTCCGAGTTTAGTGCCAAAATGTGCACAAAAAATACATTTATGAAACCACATTTATTAATAGACACCTTGTTTGAAAGAAGTTTCTGTTGTTTGTGATTTCGCCTATGAAGCAACAGCTTTAGCGTGATCCATTTCAAAATAGAGGCAAGGCACCAAACCGCAGGTGTTAGAAACTTTTCTAAAAATGCTTGTTGAAGTGAACCCATTTCCGTTCAACATAGGTGATGCAGATGTCAGCCCTGCTGAATCAAAGTACGAAGGTCATGGGGTTAAGTCCCAGCTGGAATCTTACTATGACGAGTCTACATATTCTTCCCATGACTGGATTTTTTCCGTTTACTACAGATTTCTTCCACAGTCTAAAAACATTGCATGCATGGTTGACTTGCCACTCGAAAGGCCGTTCGTTGTAAGTGATACCGTACAACAAATATGGTTGTGGGTAATTGAGATGGACTGAGAGCCAACAGCTTGATTCTTCAACAGTTCAAAAATGCATAGAGGGAGACCAAGAAAGAAACTTTTCTATCAAACTAATGTTTTTTGGGGTTTTTAACATGACCTTCTAGTGTGGGTCAGTCCAGCCCTATTTTCTCTATATCGGTGGTCACCACCCCTTTCCAAGCCGAGATGACTTTAAACGTTAAAATGTAGGCCAGGATCCACCATCTGAAATTCTAAGAAAGGAATTCACAATTTTTTCCACTGACTTAAATACCAAAGTGCAGAACAAGATAGCAAACCTGCCAAGTTCAACTTGTAACCAGAGATAGAGCACCTGGTTTCATCCAACATTGTTGCTGCACACTATCAGCTAGCGCTGTGTACCTGGGCTGATAGTTGGGAACGTCTCGTCTCGTTCTGTCAGATCGGTGTCTGTCAGTGATCCATGTTCGGTATTTTTCTGTGGCTATTGTCATCTGTATGATAAGGTATGAGCACTTTCACTGCACAAGAAGAGGAGAGAGGATTTTTTTTTCTTTGCACACAAATACTGTGTACAGTTTCGATGTCCATGGGGGAAAAGAAATGGATCTGTGGCACATTTGACAATCTCCTATATGACAAGCATTCACTGGCAAATGAAATTCTGCAGCTACTTTATTCAGATCAACGCCTCCCAGAATTAGCATGCCACATGTTGTCTTGTAGTCTTCTAAGTTTTGGAAGTGTGACACTCTCCGCTGCATTGACAATACTTATACATTTGTCATTTGTTTGTCTTTGCTCCATTGGAAGTCGTTAAAGGTGTCCTCACCTCTCATCCTGAGAGAAAACCCTTCTTTGTCCATGCGTCTCCAAAGGTCATGGTCATGTGATGAGGCTTCTCTCCGTCTCATCACACTCCAGGGAAAAGCTTCCTTCCTCTCTGTTTTGATATAATTCATTAATAATTCAACGTATTTGTATTTATGGTTCCAATTATTTATAAGAACACAAAACCTACAGGAAGAGCTGTTCTCCTGATTCATTAACAGAAAGTTTTGCTCAGAATGGGTTAATTTTTAATGAAGTGAAAACAAGGAGTGAGCTGAGTCAACATACACTGGGCATTCGGTTCCCAGAATATGCCAATCATTTATGAAAAATGATTATTCTGCTTGAGATGAAAGAAGAGCAAAAAAAAAAAAATTAATCAGCATGAAATCAAAACGTTGTCTACTTGAACAAGACGTGTGTCAATCTAGTTCATAATCTAGACTGCACATTTGTTTAGGCAAGAACAGTTCAAATGAAGATTTTAAGTCAAGTCAGTTTTATTTGTTTAGCACATTGGCAACAAGGCATTTCAAAGTGCATTACATGATGAAAACAGAGCACAATAATCAATTATATTTTGTCAAATGCCTCCAAAAATCAGCAAGAAAAATCATCAGCAAATACGCATCAAATATATTAGATAATTTTCCAGTAGTTTTTAATCAAAGGCAATTCTAAGCAAACATGTTTTTAGCTTTGATTTAAAGGAAGTCAGTGTTTGGGCTGTTTTGGGGTTTTCTGGAGCTTTGATCCAGATTTGTGGTGCATAAAAGCCGAATGCTTTTTCTCCATGTTTGGCTCTGACTCTGGGGATGCCGAGTAGACCGGAACCAGAGGACCTGAGATGTCTGGACGGTTGATGCGGTGACTCACACTCCTCCAGAAAATACGGTGGATTTTCAACAAATATCCGCATGTACTTCATAGTTTCTGCATTCAAAGGGTAAGAAGAAGAGAACCAAACAGGACCATGGAATCCGATTATTAGGATTTTCACAGAAATATTTAACAAAACAAAAATGTATCTTCACTTTAGAATTTAGATGATTAAGTAATATTCAATCAAAATTAGTCACTTATCTCAACGTACCAGGTGACTTGCGTTGAATCATTTCCTCATTTCTTCTTGTGAGTCATTCTCAAAAGTGAAACGGGGAAAACAATAAAACTGACAATAAAGAGATCAGCAATTTGGAACGTCTAAGTCTTTCTTTAATTAGGGCATGCTGAGTGAAGTTTCAGGCATCTTTGACAAACAGATCTGAGTGTTTCCTTCTTCTGCAAAGATTGTAATCTATTATTTTGCTTTTGATGTGATGACTGGCACTATCACTCCATTTCTTGGAAGATGATTTGTGACACAATCCGTATCAGTTGCAAAGTGAATCATCACAATGTGATCCCACAGATTCCCACACTTATACTGTCGGTGTGGATTTCTTAATCCTAATCTCAGTAGTTAAATTTACAAAGTGAAGCGCGTTATATTAATATCCCTCAAACATTTTTGTTAATTATGATTATTTTTTTTACTAAAAACATGATATTTAAGAGGATAATAGTACATCAGGTCTATTAAAAGCATCTCTAATAGAGAAATTTGGGCTTCATAAAACATATTATTATGTTTAATACCTGCATACAGGTTGTTATTTTGAAAGTGTTAATGTGACAAATCAACCTCAACCATTATCTCCAGTCTTTTGTGGCTTCTAACTGGTTTTCTTCCAGTATGTCCGTGTGTTTAGCTTTAGTTTGAAAATAGCGCATCAGTTTCTTTCTCATTCACAATTTTATGCACAACTTTTGGTTGTTCTGTCGAACAACAAAACACATGAATGTTTGTGGTTGCAAAGGAAAGGAAAAAAAACCAGTTCACTTACGCATGACACAGGTTGCCTCTCTCAACAAAAAGACCTTGGATTCAAATTTGGGTACACAGATGGTAAACAACACGCACTGTAAGCAAAATGCATGCAAGGTAGACTGGAAACTTTAAGTGTGGACACGTTTGGCTGTTTTTCCTGGTCATTTGTGAAACTAAGGCCACGTTCACACAGCAGGTCTTGATGCTAAATTGTGATTTTCTTTTTTTTCGCTGAAGTCGTATTTTCTTTGCGCGGTTGTTCATACTGTTGATTAAACAATGAGATTTCTTTTTATGTCCCCAAAGCAACCTGTATGCAGAGAGGAAAAACATTGATTTCACACAGCAGTGAACTGTTGACGGAAGTAATATGGGATGGAGCCAGTTATGAGTTGATTTTGAAGTTTATTTAGCAATCAGAACTGACTGTATCGTCACATAAGACCGTAACAAAACAAAGGGTCTCTTAAAAAGAAAGCGTAGCTAATAGCAGTCGTCTTTTGTGGAGCATTGACTGCAGTTTCTGTATGGGAGTTTGTTTAGATGTGCAGTCAGAGCCAGGAGTGACACAGACTTCTTTCATAATTTTCATAATCATAATTTTCCACCATTGTTTACATCCGGATTTAACCGCACCTGGCTTCTTCTGGAGGAGAGTAATGTCACACATCAATGACCAAAACAAAAAACAGATAAGATGCCAAATAACTGTTCAGACTGCAGCAGACGCTTTGAAAACAACGGGGTACGCATCCAAATTAGTACCAATAGACTTCTGCAGTCCTTGAAGGCATGATGAGGAAATTAATGGACTCATTAGAATCAGATGTGCCGTGACAGACGTACGTCTAACATGCAGAACAACATAACCTGAAAACCAGGCTGGAGAAATGTTTCCCTAAAACAAGCGTTCCAGGAAACAAAGATGTGAAAGTATGAAGTCAAGCCTGTCTTTCACTTCTGCATCAGTAACAAACACCCGGCGACAGCCATCTAAAATTCATGTCACACTTTTCTCGCTTTGATACTTTGATAATCTGCTGACTAAATGTGGGTTTAAATTTGTAAACTTCCAACTTCCATTTCCTTCCAATATTTCTAACCTGATTCAGCGTCTGAATGACGACATTTAGTGGTCACTGCTGCAGTTTTATTTGAAACTTTTCATTCAGACTTGAGTCATTGAAATTGATTTTAATCCTTTTATTTTTGCAAAATAATCAAATTTGGGGATAGGAGAAAGTCCTATTTCTATTTTTTTTTTTTTTGTTTTACAGTGCTTTTAATTTTTGGCATACAGAGATAAACATTGCATAGAAGTTGAAATCTTAAAAAAAACCCGCATTCATCCACTTCGAAGTTGTTTGCAGGCAGTCTTCTCTTCTCCGTCTGTGTGAGTTTTAACGTAGCTGCTTCAGTCAGCTAGCAGCTCGTACTGATGCTACAGGAAAAGGAATGTAGTTTTTCAATTTTGTCCTTATTAGAGCACTGAATTGAAACCCAGAGCTACTTTGTTAACTAGTGTTTAATTGGCTATTCTAAAGAATCATCCAGTTGCGTAGCAACAACTCTGACCAGATGGAGGTTGGTAAAACATTAAATAACCGTCAACTTTTCCTGTTAATGGATCTTCTGCAAACCTAAGGAATAAATCGATCAGCTGGTCATAATCTACTATTAGTTCAGACGAATATTTTATAAGCAAATATTCTGATAATGTGGTAAACAAGTCTATCATTCTTCGTCTGTAGCAAGTCTGAAAAATTCATATGAGCTGGTAAATTATTTGCCTTTAAATTAAGCTGTATACGATCAATAATAATAATAATAACAAAACTTAAGCCTGTTAATCTGAAGGCTTTCTACTTAGAACTGAAACTTCTGGGTAATTCATGTATATCTGATATGTCAAACTAACATTTTTACAAGCTATTGCAAATGTAAAATGAATCCCATTCCCAAGTGAATCTGGGGGATTTGTAGAAACTCCAGGAAAGCCGAGGGTGACATCATCACGTACACTCTGCTCCAATCGGAGAACTGGCTCTGTGGACTCAGCAAGAATGGACTTTCAGCTGCAATCGCAGGCTGCGTACTTGCCAAGAGCTCAAGGACGTACTTGAGCATCGAGAAACGGCCTTCAACTTAAGTTGTGTGTGCTTAGTTGAAGCAAGGTCAGTACACAGCAGAGAGACATTCAATGCAACGGGCTGTCAACAGAATCGACAGAGAATTATTTTTTTTCTGGAAAACAACAGCCACTGAGGAACTAAGAACAGACAGGTTAGTAAAGAAAGAACTGAAGCAAGAAGAAAAAGAGGATCCACATCTTGCAGTGTCAAAATAGGTGTTTCCAGTGCAAAATGAAACTTCCTGAAGGTCCTGATCTAAGAAAAGCAGAGATAGAAAATAAAAAAAAAACAGAGGCATCAGGTATAGCAATACCTGCTGAAGTGTTTGTTTTTATTATTATCATTTTTTTTTATGAATTGAAAGATAAACCTGGTGTTTTAATTCCCTTTGAGAAAGAAAAGCAGGAAGTGGTGTAACAGTGAGTTAGTGGTCCAAATAAGAGTGTACTTTAGCTGAGTCAGACTCTTGTGAAGATCGGTCTCCACTGCTAAAGCTTTTCCAGAGACGTGAGCGTGTAAGGGGATTTCCCTCGCGTTCATCATTGTCTGAAGTTGGGTTGCAGGCGCAGCAGGTCCAGGAGTGGAAACTGAGACGTCCCCCCTCTAATGTGTCACTTTAAACCTCATTCTGGGTGATCTGTGAAAGCAGAGAGCCCTGGCTCCATCCCATGGGCCTTCCTCCTGCTGGGTATGTCTGATCCTTTCACTGTTTGTGTTTAGTCTCTCAAAATGTGCAACATTCAAAGAAAGCAACATTAACTCTTATTAATCCTGTGAAAAGGGAAGTAAATTTGGGGGGTGGGCAGCTCTGTTGCATTAATATGGTGGATCTCGGCATAGGGAGAAAGCAAGAAGTCTTTGCGGACTTGGCATGGACTTTGTCAAGGCAGAGCAGAGCATAGACCAAACATGAAACGAGAATCCAGTGGGGAACAAAGAGAAAAACGGGAACTTAAATAGCTGGTGAGACAGAAGAGCAGCTTAACGAAGATGAGGAAACACAGGTGGATTTAATGGAACTGAGGAACTAGAACCAAGAGGACCTGATAGTAATCTAAAATGAAATACAAATGCACAAGAAAACCTCTGTTCATTAAAGGTCACTCGTGTCTAAAAAGTGACACGAATGAACCTTTGAGAAAGAAAAGCAGGAAGTGGCATAACAGTGAGTTAGTGGTCCAAATAAGAGTGTACTTTAGCTGAGTCAGACTCTTGTGAAGATCGGTCTCCACTGCTGAAGCTTTTCCAGAGACATGTGAACGTATAAGGGGATTTCCCTCTCTAACAAACAGATTTGAATGTTAAGTTCTTCTAATCGGTAATCTATGAACTTATGTTGTTCAAAGTATTTATAATTAGCATTGATCTTGTTGATAAATATAAATACATCTTTTTTGTGACCCATCCCTCCTCCCATTGTCCAAATGTCCTGAAATTGAAGCCTGGATTATTCTAAAAAAAATATATTATTATTATTATTTGTTTTTTTTTTTACACAAGTACTTTTTACGCTCTACATCAACTAGAACTATGCAGACATGATGTCCTTTCACATTTAGGACAGGAGATTTATTTATGTTTTCTTTGTCAAGTTATTTTCTATAATCTTTAATGGGAGAACTAATTCATCTTTGCTTTAACCTCACCAATCAGGACAAATTTAATGGAAATTTACAACTTATTTCGTCAGCTATTAAACACAGCACACACACAATAAATCCATTGTTCTCTGATGGTGAGCATTCCTGAAACAGAAAAAAACAAACAAAAAAAAATTCCCTGGATGGAGATCAAGGTATGAAGTCCAGCGTGTTTTTTTTCTCCCAATGAAAACCTGTCTGTAGGAATTCACATGATCATATGATGTCTGTTGTCTCATGTTTTGATAAAGACTTCCTGCTTCCTCATGGGCACCGACTTTTACTTAGCATCTCTGAGTGAATGCATTTGATGTTGCCCTCTAGCATTTCAACTTCTTTGGTTGCAGCCACCTGACTGATGTGCATCACGGTTTATTGGATCTCTGAGTCAGTTTCTCGCTCGGTCTTGGCATGCAGCTAGATGACATCCATTTAGGGTTAGGTAACAATGGTGCCGCCATCTCTAAATTGGCATCCGTAACCTCTTTTGGTGATGATCTGACTGAGGGGGAGACAGAGCATCAGGAGGTGCAGGTATGTCCTGCACCTCCATAAGTGTATTTGCCTTGGCAAAGAGGTAAATTACAGCCTTTCTAGTTTAGTCATTAGATGTGCGAGGGTTATTTCTTTGTTTTTAGTTTCTTTCTTTTTATATAATTTATATGTGTATACATATCCATAGCATTTAATAAATTAAGGAAAAGAAATACCAAGATATTCATATATTTAACTTGTCCCTGTACCTTTTACCACACTTGAAAACAGGTGAGTCAGTCAGCAGCAGCTCTAATCCCCGATACCAACATAAACCCCTTAACCCCGTCCCAGTGAAAAAGGTGAGCCACACTGTATCCAGTGACAACCTTGTTAGCATCATTCCAGGGATTCCACAGGGATTTCTCTGTGTCTTTGCTCTTTTTACAATTACACAACAAAAATAATATATTTGTTGCTGACAGAAATTCAAACAATCTTTATAAAATTATTAAAACAACAACAACAAACAGCCTCCTGTCTGGACTGCAGCCAGTCCAAACAGTTTTACCTTAGCTTGCATTTAAATTACAGATGTATATTGCCACGTCCCTCCTGACCCGTCCACTGCTAAGTGAAATTAAAGCTGCAGTATGTAACTTTTATAAAAAAAATATTTTTTTTACATATTTGTATGAACTGTCATTGTGTTGTGACAGTACGGCATGAGAGATAATTTGTGAAAAAATTATTTCCCCTGCCTTCTTCCAGTGCGATCTAGAAATAACCAATCAGAGACAGGAGGGGGATTTTAGCCCCATCAATCACAATCTCATGTAGCTGCTCATCCTTTCTCCCTCTAGCTCTTTGCTATGCTGCAGCTAGCATAGCACAGAGCTATGTAGATTCATACTGTGAAAGCTCAGTTTTTAGTTAACATAGCTACCAATGACGGCAGATAAACATTTTTCTTGTAACAATAAGTTGTTTCTCCACCATTAGCACATTTAGCAGTGGGTGAATGAAGTTGATTAACAACAATAAAACCCACCTCCTTGTTCTGATTGGTTGTTTTTGGTCAGAACGGTGCATTACTTTAGCAACAGTAGTTCAGGGAGGAGGTGGGGGACATTGATTTTTTTCACAGATTATCTGTCTCAAAGCAGAGACAGATAATCTGTCATGGTGACAACTTTAACAAATATGGAGATAACATATTTTTGTCAAAATTATACACTGCAGCTTGAATAAAATGCAACTGCATAGCATTTTTTTTGAGAAGTCTGGATTGTTTTATGTATATTTTGCACATTGTGACTGTTGCAAGTGGGAAGAGACATTTCAATGAGATAAAATTAATAATAATAAAAAATTTAAGCAATCTGTTTGCATGCAGTATATGGACTATTGCATGTAAAATTCACTAGTAGTAAATATTTTGCTAGTATCAGTATTGGACCAAAGAAAGCAAAGCAGTTGCAAGCCTTTAAAATTGTGATGGTTTTGATGGGTCAGATAGACTCAAGAAACTGTAACAGTAGTTGCGCAGGGGGAGTGGGGGTTCCCAATCATATTTTTTGTCATGGGGCCCAAGATTCCTGGCGGCACCGCTGCGTGTATAGTTACACGTCGTCTCAGAGTTTGTTTTTTTTATTGATTACATGGAAAATTTGAAGGATTTATTGCTGTGTAATTTCCCCCCTTTGAGCATTTAGCCGTTTTGTCGTCACTGGGGTCATGTGACATTTTGCTCCAAATCAGTGGAATTTATGCAGATTGCAAGTATGGCTTGCATGCAACTGTTTAAATAAAACAAATAAAAAACAAACAATCAACAAAAAAAAATTATTTTGACTGTTTGCCCAAATGTTACAGCCACTATTTTACTGCCACAGGTCTTAGCCTAAGCTCTAATTGTTCTTCTTCTTCTCTACATGAACATAAAAATTATTATTCACTACCGTCCCCTGCCCCCTTCAGGGAACACTGGGCAGAATTGGGAATTAGCCCACTTTTGTGTATTACAGTTTGCAGTTTGAAGGTTGTGTATCAGTAGAAATAGCGCCCCCACATGGACCGTAACAGGATGCAGCACTGTTGGCACGACATTGATTTCTATGTTCATTTCTTCGGTGTTGTGACAAAATAAACTTTGCCTTACTTACTGGGACAACGGAACTGGTAACAAAAGTTTTCTGAGAAGCAGTTTTTTTGTTTGTTTGTTTTTTCCCTGAACTCATCTGAACTTGTTTGGTTCAGTTAGGCTTTTTAAACTTTTTAAACCACAAATATGTAAATATGAGAGTGTATGACAATAAAGTTCCTTGAATCCATTAAAGAGCTCGCTTTTTTTTCTTTTGCATGCAAAAGTTTTTCCAAATATTACAAAAATGTAAAAGAATCATTAATCCGTCTCATTTTCTTTAGTCTAGTTTTCTGGTATCCATCCCAGGACTTGCTCTAAAATAATAACAATAATAATAATAATAATCATTATTATTATTATTATTGTAATAATATATTGATATCTGCGACAGACTGGTGACCTGTCCAGGGTGTACCCCGCCTCTCACCCGGAACGCTTGCTAGAGATAGGCACCAGCACCTCCCGACCCCATTGAGGGACAAGGGTGAACAGAAAATGAATGGATGGATAGATAATATATTGATATATTAATATGTATATATTGATATATACTGACTAATATAATACATTGATTCTGTGTGTTTCATATCACACCCTGCGTTTGAACTTTATTTATTACAATAATCCTGACTAAAATGCGGAACAAAAAAACACGGAATTAAAGTAAGACGGACTGAGGGTAAGAAATGACTTTCACCACTAGGAGGAGCCTGTGTACTATAGCAAAATATCTTTATTTTATTCAAGCATTTTAATATAGATTATATATTTTTATTTAGTTAGTTGTTTCAGACAATAAAAAGTCAAAATAGAAAAAAAAAATATTAAGACAAATAGTCATGACATGCAATTTTACACAATTTGTTCGAAAAGGAGGTAGAAGATAAATAATCTCATGATTTCCTGCTCCTTATCAATTCTTAGTATTGATGAGACCAAATATTCCGCTGTTACATAGAGAACATTTAACATATCTTAGTTACACGCTGTTCTATTTGTTTACAGTGTAAACTACGTGGAGAGACTCCGCCCATTTTGAGCGTTTTCATAAACGTAACGTTTAAATCACATTAAAACACTTTAGACGTTTTTTTTTGTTTTATGCATTCCTTGTGACCGAGTCTGGACAAAAATAAATAACAAACGCTGACGTCCCGCCTGAATCACGTGTGCTGCGTTTGAAACGAGGGATTTGCGAAAAAGTGCGCCGCCGCTTTGCGTGAAGGAGACTCTACTTCCTGCCATATTGTGAGTCAGTGATTCCGCGGCAGCTGGTGCAGCAGATCTCTACAGCATGTTAGCCGGCCGCCGAGCCCCGCTGGCGGCTGGTTCAAGCCACAGTTTTCAGTGAAAATCAGTGACAGGAAGGAGACACGAAAGCACCAGGTTCAAACTATAAACAAGACCGGAGAAAGAGAGCTTCTGTGTTCACCTCTGCTGCTGGTCTGCGCCTCCAGGTAATTATTAGTTTTGTGGAATATCACATGACCATGTATTTTGCCATTTTGGATGTGCATCACTTTGTTTGAATGTAGTTTGTACTGAAATATCTCTGTAAAGACCTTATTATCAACCTGAACATAAGTACTGAGTGTGTTTACAGTCACTTTTATTAGCCTTATGTCAGTTTATTTATAGAAAGCCATTTGTAGAAAATGTAAACAATTCACAGACGCATTCTGTTACACCATGTTCAATTTAGTCTAATCGATCAGGTTTAGATTCAAATCCAGCGACATCCCAGATCAATACAGTTGTAATCACAAAATTAGCTTTTCCACACGGCGAGATCATCTGGCTGAGAATGTGAATCGTGTTTTGTGACTTGACATCTTCTTTAAAACGAGGAAGAATGAAACTGATTAAGGCTCTCCAAAATTAGAGAAATCAAAAAGTTGCGATACTCACAATATCAATCTTTCCCATTCCCATGATGATTTCACTAACGCTCCCTGACTGTAAGCATTTCGGTAATGAAGGTTTTGCATGAGTTCAAAAGTATTCTGTGGCAAAACTTTTATCTTATAAAGGTGAGGCAAAAGTGACTAGCTATGGGGGTTTATTTATCCACTCTTAAATTCACTGATTGATATTTCAAAGGTTATCGCCATATTCTTAACATTAGTTATGAGAAACTAAATAATTTAAAACACTTTCTAACAGCTTTTGTCTCTTCTAATAAAGGTTAAAACATTAGTATATAGATGTTAAATGTTCATTTGTCAAATTAAACCTAAAGAGTGTTGTAGTTTAGTCATTTTAGGCAATATATCTTGACTTGGATATTAGAAAAATGACATCTTCAGTGATACAGTATAAAACAATTTATGATATCAATATATATATTTTAATATGTAGCTTTCTTTCTTTCTTTTTTTTGCCTGGAACAACATGATGTCTTGATCTGTGACCTCAGTCTAATATCAAACACTAGAGTGTGATTGAGTTATTAACAACTTCAGTTTCAATCAGTAAGTAAATACAAGTTAAATATATTTTTAAGTAATCTAAACGTAAGGTTCATTTAGGGCTGTATTTACAGTTTAAAGCAATCAGATCATTTTGAAATATATAAAACTACTGCTGTAAAAGAATCTTGCTTTACTTTGACCTAATATCTTGCCGTGCAGCTTTAGGCGGCGGCGGCTAGGTGTCGAGATGTTACTGACAAATTATAGTGAACCTTTGAAACGCCCCGTCTCCATAGGAGCTCACAGGCCGTGCTTTTTGTCCACTGGGTGTCTGCAAAACAAATCAAGATGTGGGGAACGAAAGCCGTGTCAGTGCAATCAGAGGGAATTGGCTGTGCTACACGAAGTTGCAGGAACTAAAAAGATTTATTTTTAGCTGGAGGATGAAGACTGAAAGAAAAGCTAGTTGCCATGGCCAAACTAGTGACAAAGACAGCGAGAAGTTTTTCTGTGCTGTGTTTTTGAATATTTCAACTTTTTAAAATCTCAGCGAACTCTGGCCTTGTCTGATACTCTGGAGGCGTTAAAGGCTTCATACAATTAATCATGTTTTGACACATTTACAGAGTTGCTTTACATGTGGAAAAGAGAAAAACAGCTTTGTGTTGGGTTTTTGTCATGATTGTATCAGTTTTTTGTCTGTTAGATTGATCTTTGTTTGTTATACTTATAGCTCCTATGTATTCTGAATTTTGTTATTCAGTTGTTGTAATTGTTTGTGCCTCTAGGTGTCTTTAGTCATCAGGCCACCTGTTTCCACTTTTCACCTCTCTCAGTATATTTATGTTTTTGTTCTTTAGTCTAATCTTAAATCATCACATTCTCTGCTCAACCTACTCGCCTTTTCTCCGTTTTCTAATTTGCTTTAGTTTGATTATTAAAAATAATGACACTCTTGAGTTTCTACATTTGACTCCCTCCATCTTTGGTATTACACATCCTCCTTTACCAATAAAACAACGCAATACTATACTGAAACTGAACATGAAAGAACCCTTTTCAAAAAAGAAAGAAAGCTCAGTGAACAGCATTTAATTATTTTTCTGTCCCAAACAAGTATCAGGATCTCGAGTTGCTTTGGAGTTTGCTTAGTTTCTTATTTTCATTAGATCAGTCTTGCTTCTGTTCTTACTTTATTTTAATCCTCTCCTGGTGAGTCTAGTTTGTTTATTTCTGGTGTCTAGTTATTTTTTGTTACTCTGGTTTAATTATGTTTCTTAAATCTTTAATGTTATATTAATTTTCCTAGTTCTCCTGTTGTGTAGTCTCCCTCGCCCCCTGTGCCATTTTCTCTCTCTCCCTCAAACCTGCAACCTGTTGGCCAATTACCCTGGTCTGTTGTTCCAGCAGTCAGACTCCCAGTATTTATTCACCTCTCTCTCTTTCCTCCTCGTTGTTCCTCCTATTAAACCCATTACGTCTTCATTTTCAATCATGCTGGCTTTTTGTTCTCGATTCCTGTTTCTGTTTGGCTCTGGCTCCCCATGTTCCCTGTGGCTACTTGTAAGTTTTTTTTTTTTTTGTTCTTCAACTTTATTTTCATTAAACCTTCATCATCCATTTAACACTTCAACCTCTTCACAGCATGACAACAAAGTCCTATCCAAGACAAATTTTAGTTAAATATTCTTCATTATGTAGACAAGGCCAGTCTTTCTTTTTGATCACAACTGGAGGGTCGGCAGTATCATGACATACAAGATATTTTAAAAGACATCTGAACTTTTGCCTTGTAAAAGTTCAGAGTCTGCTTATGACAGACTCAGTCCTGTCATAAGCATGGAAGAGTCAAAAACAGTTGATCATTAGCATTCGCAAGGTTAACATAATTTCAGATTCTCATACATACCCATGCTTAAATGATATGAATCAATATCCAATGATCTGGGCTCAAAACTCTTGGTGAAAACAAACAGTACTTTGGGAGTTACCTTAGTAATGCTCTCTGTTTTCACTAAAACAGATGTGATTAACGCTGTGAATGGTTGTCAAAAAGTAAAGTTAGGCTTACAAAAAAAAAAAAATGGAATATGGAAAATCCTATATGTAACTCATGTAAAACCCTTTTGACAATGTAAGAATGTTCCCGTTTGGAAAACTATCGCTATCGTCTGTCAGCATCAATCAACTAATCTGATTGGCTGAATCTAACTTATACGCAACAACGCAACACAACAGAGGATTTATCATCCAATCAGCTGCAATGTAAAGGAGCTCATTTTGGTGACCCCTGCACCTTTTTTTTTTCTTTTTTTTAGACCGGTTTCCATTATGTAAAATTCCACAGAAAAGGCATGTGTGCCTGAAAGTATTTAACATACGCCCAGTGCCGTGAATTTGAACCTGTCCAGAGGACAGAGATGACTTCATCATTACCTCACCCTGCTCTGTTAGAGGACTTATCAAAAACATGTGGCTCCTTTCTCCCTGCACACTGCAATTTGATGAAGCCTTGGACTCTGCTTTCTTTGTTTGAGGACATGAGTTCACAAAAACTAGTGGAGTTGTGTAATCTTGCCTTTCTTAATATTCTCGGCTCACTGTGCGTATTTTCTCGTATGCCGTATAGCTTGTGTTAAATTCCCCTTACACCCAGAGAGACCAGATGACAAACATCGGGGTGGAGGGATGCTCTGTATCTGAAATAGGACTCAGTCTTGATCTACTAGATTTCATGCTTTGGTTCCTTTGGAAGTCTTACAAATATCCTGACATAGTATCGTTTTTATGGCGACAGAATCTGCATATTTAAGACTCCCAAAAAACATTTTGTACTCCAGAAGCTCACGGGTTCAAAGATTCCTTGTAAAGTTTTTCTGGCAGTTTAATAACAGCGATCTCAGTCTTGCAGGGAAAGGATCTAAGTACAATTTTTGCTACTTTCTATGTTGTTTAGGACAAAGAGTGGACTGGTGTGAGATTATCACAGTATGACGACCTTTAGTAAGAATAACAAGGTTTAATTTAAGACAGAAAAGCAGTTATTAATCCTTATGCTGCTAAAATAATCCAATATATTCACTAATAAATCTTAGAGCTACACAATATATCACACACTTATTGTCACTGCAACATCAGTGTACACAACATCAATACGGCAGAATTGCTTGGACTGCAAGTAATTACATCATGTAGGTACCATGGATTACATTCTCTACTGTAGCAATAATGTAATCAATTAGAATCATTAATTTTTTTTCATTTTTGATAAACTGACTAGCAAACAATCAGCCATACAAATATAATAACTTTCACTTGCTTTTATGCTGTATTTTATACCTTCTTGCGCTTTATATAGATATATATAGCTACGTTATTAGTTGGGCAAATATAATCAAAAATGCTCCTATAGTTGCCGGTATGTTATTATACTAGCATTAAAACAATGCCACCTCAATCAGAGTGATGGGTGGGCCTCCTCAAATCTCCATATCCATTACTTTATGTGCTTTTGAGACAGAAAATGTTTCTCAACAGCCAAATTTGCCTTTCTTGTAAACAAGGAAAAACCATAGGATGATCCTCCACGGGAAGAAGAGACGAGGTCTTGCTCAGTGGATGGATGAAGGTGAGAGCAGGGCGCCTTAGACATGCTGATTTGGGGTGGTACAATTTTCAGCTACAACCCATTAAAAGCCAGCAGAAGGCAGAGAAAGGCAAAGGAGGATAACGAGGGCTTTTTGAAGATAGTTTTGTCTTTGTTACATGCAGAAGAAGAAAACCGTACGGTAGATCAGGTAAGAGTGGTGGACATTTTGTGACGAAGGAGAAAAAATGTCTTTGTCATTGCAGTATTCAACAATATTTCCGTAGCTGTGAATTGCTGCTGTGTAACAGAACTGAATTGACACTGAATATATATATATATATATATATATATGTGTATATATGTGTATATATTTAACACTTGCCAATGTCAAAAACCTTTAGATGATCTGATAAAGGAATTACTTGAGCCGTCTCCCGTCTCATCCAGAGAACATTGGATCTCTATCATGTGCAAAAGTTAAAATGTAAACATTTGGTTGTTTTCACATTCAGCATGAATTCACACAAGCCTTTGTCTGTGTAGCCATGTGTCAGCAGTAGATCTTCCCATGCAGCTAAGACGGTTCCGCATAGATATTAGAGTGCAGTAGCCGTGGTAACGGGGTCAACCTCTGACTATGCTAGGACGAGAGGCGACAGATTTTTGGCCAAAGGAGTTTTTCGGACAAACAGCGGTTCTTTTCATCTCCTAACCCTTCGCCCGTTGTCCTCTTATTAAAATGTCTCTGTGACTCAAACGTTTTTCATCATGAAAGCTGCCTTGACCAGGAACGTTGACTAGACCAGGCTATATTTTTCTTAATCTTCTGGAGTGATTGATTGCATCTCATTCCTAATTACAGTTATTATCAAGTCAGCATACTTTATTAACTAGAGCTATTACGAGTTGAAAGTCAGGAGTTTTTTCTTGTCCTAACTCCAATAGTCTGTTTTTTTTTTTTTTGTTTTTTTTCTAAAAGCTCTGATGGTTGGGATTATATAACCATCTAATAATTCTTTATAACGTTAGATCCGTAGCAGCTTGAGTCTTTAATCAGCTGAATTAGTATGAAAAATACCCTGGATGAGCAGAGAATGGCACTGACTCGGTGTGTGGTTTCGTCTGGGCTGCTTGCCAGTCGCGTTGGTTAGTGTCCGTCCCTGTTACTGTGCCCCGAGGGCCTGCATTAATATGCATATAAGATGAAAACTTCCAGGTCACTAAATCTATTCACTTCCCTGTCATTTCACATATTTACTGGCAGAGCTTAATTACTTGCATGTCAAGTCTACGAAACGGGAGACTCATTAGTCGAGAGTGTGTTCTTGAGGGCGTGTTCATGTGAGCCAAATGTGTTTGTGTGCATTTCTGAACCTGTGAGGAGATTTTGATGGATGTCTGCGTAGTGGGTGTTGATCCCCTCGCTGTGTGGGAATGAATGTAGGGCTTCTGTCTTTGAAGGTGATGAAAAGGTCTGACGGCGTGCATGTAGACACATGATGTTTGAATACTCTTGTCTCTTTTCTCCTTTCTGAAATTCCTGGTTGACCGTAATGACCTTAAAGCTGCAATATGCAACCTTCACAAAAATATGTTAGTTCCAGATTTGTTTTCCATGTAGTGACAGCTAGGTGTGAGACAGATAATCTGGGAAGAGATCGAGCTCCTCCACATCATCCCTGAGCTACTATTGCCGTCTGAAGAAATGCAAAAACAACTAATCAGAGCCAGACGGAGGGTCTTAGCGCTGTCAATCAGCCTCCTGTATGTTGCTTAATGCTCAAACTTGCCGTTACAGGGAATCGTTTAACTGCCGTCATTGGTGGCCATGCTAATTAGCCTTTGCATTGGTAGCAGGCTACGTTGTGGTGAACCAGCTGTAGCCTAGCAAAGAACAAGTGGGACGGGATGAGCACACAAGTTCCAGATAACCAGATGGAGTGATTGACAGCGCTAAGACCGTCCTTCTGGCTCTGATTGGTTGTTTTTGACTGAGTGGTGTATTTCTAGATCTAGTTGGTACTGGGAGCACTGGAAGAAGGCAGAGGCGCCATTTTTTTTCATCACGGATTATCTATCTAGTATGTTGTGATGACGATGATAAATTTAACAAATATGAAAAAAGTAAATAAAAATTATATACTGTAGCTTTAAAGTATTCAAGTACAGTGAAAAACGATTTGTTTTGTACATATTTATTTATTTATTTTTTGCCAATAAAGTCAGCGACATCCACATCTTAAAAGATGCATGTACAATGTTGACATTAAACACTTTATATGTTCAATGCCAACATGTAAAACTAAGCACAATAAAACCAGTTTAGTTCCTGTTGCCATTAGTTTTCAAAATTCAATTTTTGCATTCTTTTTATTTTGTCTTAATGATGACACTCTATGTGGATCAGTGTGTTTTAAATTGTCTATATGGTTTTTAATATTTTTAAGTATTGACCACCTGGTGACTTTTAGTCAGTTGGAAGTTTTTCCTGTCTCACTTTAGTTTATATTTAGTACATTTTCATTCATAGCCACTGTCTGAGTTGTTAGTTAAAGCAGTTTTGTTTACGGTTGCATTTATTAATTTTTTTTTTTTTTACGATTTTTGTGGCCTTTGGTCACCAGTAACTCAACAGGAAGAAGAGCAGAGAGGAAATGGAGGCCATGTAGTAAATGACCTGGGTGTGGGAATCAAACCCAGGCCATTTACCGCATGTCATTCCCTTCGCTCTGCGTCAAGGCCTCTCTGCTTATGGTGTACTTGCTCTACCAATGAACCACCTGGTGCGCCAGACAGAAAGTTTTTACCATCGTCTCTGGAAACATTATCATGAAATGCTTATAAAAGAGGAAATGAGAATCTCTGTGTGCTTGTTTATGAACTCTTTTTCACCTCTCGTGTGTCCAGGAAACACTCTCTGCTGCCTCTGTGACCAAACACCTCCATTTACCAAATCATCTGGTGGGCACACCCATGTATCTGTTCCGGCTTGTGTGCACACACACACACGCCCACCCCCACACACGCACACACACACGCATGCACCAAGCTATTGTTAAATCACTCACTCTGTAACAAATCCCAGCTGGCATTGCTGAGCTCAGCTAGCTGCTAAATCCTGATGTCAGTATGGCTATCCACGTTTTAATGTCTTCTCTAGCTTCGTTAGCTTGTTTATAAAAAAAATCATCATACTCGCCACCAAGATGAGGTGCTGGGTCAGCACTGCTGAGCCTTCATGTTTTGGCATTTAACTGTGAGTGACTCAGTCAAGAGTCTCATCAATTCAGTGAGCTGGATTTGCATTTGAGGCCAGACAGGACGTGAATTTGAATGCCATCCTTCAAATCGGTGCTGACATTTAGTCTGCGATGAACGTTGCGATTTCATCCTGAATCATCATTGCACTGTCGATGCTCTTCTGGTGTTCAGACGCCACTCATTTGTATTGGTGTTTGTTATGTGGGAAGATATATCTTTAAAATGGACATGTCATGAAAAGTTCTTTTGTTTTAGTCCTTCATGTGTATTTGGAGTCTTTTGGAGTGCTGAAACGTTGAATTTTGTCTCTCCTTGATTTTGTAAATATCTATGTATTACAGTTGGGTCATATTTTTCAGTCCTTTCAGTTTCTTTATTCCCTATTGTGTTTTTTGAACTATTTTAGTATTAGTATTTAGGTATGGACTTCCAGCTAACCATTTTTGCGAATCCACCATTTTATTCTCTAATAATAAATAAAATGGATGTATTATGGCAAAAAGGTCAGTATTTTGCCATAATAGTGAAGGGTTCGAAATGTTTTAGATCACTTCAAACCCTAATCTTAGTATTCATTTCTTCTCTTAAACCAATCTTGTGAGAAATGAATCATCAAGCAATATATTTTTTGCCATTGCCTTGACAAGATTTTGGTTGTATATCTTTCACATGAATCTTTCCATTTTAGACTGTTTTCCCGCCAGAAACGGCTCTACAATGCAGCCAAGGGAGATGAAGTATTAAAGCAGTGCAGAAGAAGAAGAGCAGTTATGGGAGCTGGAATGTACCGGGATTTATGCTTATGTCCTGCTCCTGAATAAAGTAGGTTAAAAAAGGATTATATGGGTTCTGTGCCTTGGACAGTCGGCCACTGACCAAACACTGCCGGTGTGGGTTGTTTCATAGAAAATAACACAGCTCTGGTGTGCTCTTAAGTGTGTTTTCTCAGCAGAGTTAACATATCCGTATGAGAGGCTTTCAAAAAGCTACATGCATTTTGCAAAATCCATCTTGTTCCAGCACAGATAAAGCTGTACTTGTTTAAAGGACAGAACATCTCTAGTGTGTTATGTTCAGATTCCTATTATCTGCTGACATCTCCCTCCCCTTTGTAAACTATCCGTATGAACAGTTTGCATACTTCTGTAAAAAGCATTTTCCTTTTTTGAATCTTCTTCTACCTGTTGACCTCATTTGTAAACGTGTATATAGAAAGTTGCTGAGTCCACACTGCCCATCCCTAATCTCCACTGTCTCAACAATGCAATTTCCCCCAGGTGGCCACAGAATGATTTGATGAATTTATCTGGAAATAAAGCTAGCCCTCTCGCCATGTCACCACTTCTAACATTTGACCTATTGGAGTAACTGAGTCTTTGTGGATGCCTTTGGAGCTCCTGCACAGCATAGCATGAAATTAGATTATGTCATTACAGATGATGCGGCGTCAGATTGGTAGAAAGGCAAATTATTTGCCTGAAAGCATCATTTTTCTTTTTTTTTTCTTTTTTGCACACCATTAAAATACAAGGCATAAACATAATAGCGTTGAAATCTCAACAAGTTATCTTCCACATAATAAAAGGCCTGTACAGAGTAGTACAACCCTTTTCCACTAGCACCTCTGAAGCACTGCTCGACTCAGGTCACAATTTGGATGTTTTGTTTTTTCTTCATTACAATTTAGTTAGCAACTCTGTTGGGTGGGTTTCTTGCTTTAGGACAGCACCAGAGTCCAAAAAGTAGCGCAGCATAATCTGTGCACAAGATTAACGCGACAGTGGAAGACATGGCTGGTACCAAATAACTGGCTGTGGAACGCCTTTAATAGCTGAGTAGCTTTATTTACAACAGCTTAAATAGACTTGTTCACAGTCTGCAATGCCATCAACTTTTCTCTCGTTTCCTGCTGCAATGTCTTGTTATATTTCCGCAAGCAAAATTGAAAACTGTGACCAAAAGCCACCCTGGGACTTAAATCTTGTGTTTAAGTCCCAGTTTTATGCTGAGATCAATGTTCATGCTGCACTAACAGCATATATGTGCCATCTGCCTTTACAGTCTTCTTGTACCGTACTTCTTTTTCTCTGCTGGAGGCTTGTTTTTCATTAGTGACGCATGTTGCATTTGGTTCAAAATCCCCCTTCCTCCTAACCCTCACAGTGCAAAACAATCTCTACATACGTCTGTGGTGTGTGTTTTCCTTAATGTGCGCATGTTAAGTACATTTACGTCTTTATTTAATTGGACCGCTGACATTTGATTGGGCCCAAGTGGTTTTGCCTTGTGGTTGTTTAAAATTTTACACATTGTTTCCAATGAGCTGGTTCTTTTCCTAGAGTAGGTTGTTATATGGTCGTTAGAAACCGAAGCAGCAGTATTGAATATATTATTGTCTACATTTTACATAACAAATTCTTCTTGAAATGGTCTAAAACATACGTATTAAGACGTTAGTTACAGTATACCGAGGGCACATACAGCACCGCCATCTGCCACAGCTCCCATAGGTCACCTCTCACGCTCCTCTGCTCTACGCCACCATCATTACTTTTTCATTGCAAACGGGAGCCTGGTGAGCCTGAGCAGAAATAAACAAGCTGAAGCACATTTCAAGCTGTCACACCCAGTGTTCCCGATGTGTTACAAGTTTCAGTTACTCAAGGAGCAACATTGCATTACATCCTGTGCGTTCAGATCGCAACAATGTAGTTTTGTGAAAGACAGATCCACCCTGTAACTGTTTGGCTAAAAACAAAAGTGCAGTTTGCTGCTTAGTGTATTGATTTGGTTGTACTCTCGCTAGCTTTAGTTTGGGCTTATTTCTCATTACAGCAATATTTCATCACTTTTCTAAAATCATGGATTGTTGGCAAAAATTACTTGAATTTCTTTTTAGTAAGGCGACAATTTCAAACGTCGACCAGGAGGTAAAAGTTGCTTAAGAATGCTCTTCATACCATCTGACAGAGCCATTTAGAAAATAGAAATAAGGAAACTGTACAAAACTGGTAGAGCGATGCACCAAAAGACTTTCAGCTGTAATTGAAGCTAAAAATGGTTCTACAAAGTCTTGACTCTGGAAGACTGAAAGCACACAACACTTTTTAGGTGTTTATTGGAAGAAACAAAGCGTATTGCTTTTCTTCACAAGTATGCTCCTCTTTGTTTTTCTGTCCTATATAATAGCAAAAAAAAACTACATCGAAGCTTGTTGAAGAAGTTCAAGGTATGTGTTAGGCTTTTACAAGGCATACATAATTGCACCAATCTTCCAAGGAGATATTAGGCTTAAAGTTTGCGATTTGTTTCTGTCAGGCATATTAGATTGTGCAGATATTGTTGCGACAGAGTTATATGTCCATCAACCTTTTAAGTTGAAATCTTGTCTTTCTTATTTCATTGAGGGAAGGAGTCACCCAACAAATATACTGCTTCCATGAAAAGGTCACTGTCCCGAGGGTTCTGACACACACACACACGCCCACACCCCCACCGACACCCCCACACACGCACACATGCACTCTGTTTCCACTGAGGATGTGTCTGGTTGGAGCCATGGAGAGATACCCTATCAGATGTGCTTGATGATGTGTCATATGTCTTGGACTGTTGTCGCTGGATGGGAAGTATGTGAAGGCAGAATTTCCTTTACCTCAGCAGAGGAAATCACGGGATGCGACCCAACTTTTGTTTTCTGTCTTCTCAGGATGGTCACAGATACATTTTGGGTTGGAGGTTAGAGGGGGGAAAAAAAAAAAAAAAGCACAAAGATGAGGCTGTTAAACATCCTGCTTATTGTGTTTCTGCATGGACTGCTGTGTTGGTATAGTATCTCTCTAATGGTTGTTTTCAGCTTTAAGTGATGTCATCCATCTTGGGATCAGGAAGGCTTTGTTACAGTGGCCTAGAGTTGATGTTTTGAGTTCTGGCCAAATTCGGATGCTATACCCTGGAAAATCTGCTTCATGGCCTTGGGACTTAACAGAGAGTGGAAAGTAGAAGTAATAGGCTTGTTGTTGAAGCATGGGGTTAAAGTTTTTAACATATGAAAGATTTCTATAAAGGACCGATCTGTAGTTTTGCAGTCCTCTTGAACCCTTTCTTCAGCAAGGCTTTCTTGTTAAAACAGCTGTTTGGTGCAATGAGGGGTTTAGCAACACATCTGGCTAAAAACGCATTATAATAAGCAACACCTGGCTTATGAAAAGTGTGTTTTAGTTTTAGTTAAACAAATATAGTAAGGCTTCAATAATTACAACGCAATCCATAATAGCAGAATAAAGTAGTAGAATGAACACACCTTTGCTATACCCTACTCAGCTTTTCTGTTACCTTCTGAAAGTACAAATACTGCTTTTGAACTGCAAACCAAATGCACAAATATGTTGTTGTTTTTTCTTCTACATTTGTAAATGCATTTCCAGAGCCTCACAGAGGAGCAGTGAGCATCACTGTTGCCTTGCAGCAACAGTGATGAGTTTGCATGTTCTCCCTGTTAATGCATGGGTTTTCTCCAGGTACTCTGTCTTCCTCCCACAGTCCAAAAACAACAAACCGAACAACATGCGTTGTTGTTAAGTTAGCTGTTAAGTCTCTCTAAATTGTCCTCGGGTGTGAGTACATGCATAGCGTATGTCCAGCGAAGGACAAACACCGATGGACGGTTTCAGGGTGCATTCGGCATCACGGCCAATGGCTGCTAGGCACTGTTTTTCTTTCAACCCTAAGTGGAAAGTAAAACAAATTGAATCTAAACCGTCTGAAGTCACACACAGACACCAGCTGAATGAGACAGATTTCACTTGGATGAGAAACAACATGTTTTAATATCAGCCACGAGATTAAATTAATGCTATTGTCTGACGATAAAATGACTCTTGGCTCCACCAAGTCTGAAACTTGGAAACCTTCAGGGTCTCAGTGTTTGTGAATCCATTTGCTCATAATTTGGATAATTATATTGTTGGACTAGGATGGAGAGGGTTTAGTTGCTCAGAGGTCTGCTTTCGAGTATTTATGCATATTCTTCTGTGGATTACATTTTAATCCGAACAGACTTATTTAATAGCAGAGACTAGGGAGTTTTTGCTTCCTCATCGTTCACTCTCAGACAGAGGATTCATTAATTATATTTGAACTATTTCAGCGTTTTCTGCGTGCGCCCTGATCAAGGTGTGTTTTACGTTACTGAATTCAAAAGAACGTTAAGTCTCAACGGCCGATTCTAGCCATAAACTGATCACAAATTTACAATTCATTTCTGAGAATGTGCTGCTAAATGTTTCCATCTATAAAAAAATAATGTAGCAAAACCACCTTTAAAAAAAAGTAAGAGAACAATGTTGTGGTGCTATAAATGAAGAGAAAATAAAGGAATTGTTTTTGAGTTGTTTTTTATAAGAGCACTGGCTGATTGTTGCCTTTATGACTTTTTGTGTTGCCAGTGTACGTGTTGTGCCTCTTAGAGTCCTTTTTAATAAGAACAGTTTTGAATTGAATTAGATTTGTTGACGCAGTGAAACAAATGCTACAATGAGCTGTGATGTCCTGCTGGCAGCTCTTTATCCAACACAGCTCCTTTGGGGGTAGATGAGTGGTTGCGCAAACACTCACAGACCTGAGCTGCCGTCTTTGTCAACCTTTTAACAAAACCAATTCACCTGTGATTGTTTCTCTGGGGAAATCAGTGCCCACAAAACAGCTGAACTGTGATTATTCAGATTTATTCATTTATTTTTTTTTAATAAAGTGCTCTGTTCTGTTTCCTGCTGAATAAGCACAGCCTGACAGACAGTGAGACTTACCTGCCATTTGTTTGGTAGCTGGGTTAGGCAGAGGAACAGTAGTCGGCTCTGTTTTGTCGCTGCAATTCGCAGCCTGGGTTCCCGCTGCGGTGGAGTTTGCATGTATGGTTTCTTTTCTAGAGTCCTGCCACTTTCCAAAACATTAGACTGTTGAGTTGATTGGTTACTGAGTGTGTGTATGTGTGTGTGTGTGCGTGGGGGTGTGCGTGTGTGTGTGTGTGTGCGTGTGCGTGTGTATGTGTATGGTCGTTTGTCCTGTGATGGACAGGCGACCTTTCCAGGGTGTCCTGCCTCTCGCCCAGTGACTGCTGGAGAGAAGCACCAGTCTCCCCGACAGCAAGCGGGTGTAGATGACTGGCTGTTCTGGAGCCCAGAGTTTATAAAATAAAACTATGACATTTATTACATTTATTTTATTCATAGCTTTTTAACGGTCAAAATCTCTCTGGCAGTTTTACAGTCTATAGTGTCTTTTCAAATCACTCACCTCTCTTCTGTAAAATATTGGGTTTCATTGGTGTTTCTGTTTCGTTCATTTCCTTATTGCTTATTTACTTTCTTCCATCTAACCATATTCAGCTCAGTTTCTACATTTATTATTGCTCAACAGGTTTTGCCATGTTTAGTTTTACTAGTTTAGTGTTTCAGAATAAGTTCATCCTTTTGTACTTAGTTACCTAGTTTATTACTAGTAATTTTGTACTTCTTCCTTTTGGATGTGTTTTTTTTCCCCTTTTGCTTCTAGACCTGGCTTCTTCTGTAGCCAACCCGTTGTTTCCCTGTGACTCTGCCCGTGTGTCATGGCCAGCGTTTTTATAAGCCTCCTTTTCATTTTTTTAAATTTAGGCGCCCTACTTTTCCCACAAGTGATCAAAACCTCAAACCAGACTCTTATTGCAAAACGGAGCATTATCGGAGAACGACAGCATCTTAAGAATGAGATCAACTCCAGGGTTGCGTGATAAAACATCACAAAACGTCTCATCTGTGGGATTTAATGGCACCAATTTATATTCATTTACTGATCCATATGGAGTGATGACACTGAACCAATAATGAGTTAATAAAATAGAAGTTCTCAGAACGTGTCTGGGTTTTATGTAAAAGGGCTAAAGAGGGTCGTGTTGTGTTGCCGGACAGTCACGTCTGCCAGATCACCAAGGCCACGGCAGCGGTCAGCAGAAACACTCGTTATGTAACTGTGCTGGTTTCGCTCGTCTCCCTGCATCTCCCCTCCAGTACGACATGATCTGTCTGACAACTCCAGGGTTTTGCTAAAGCAGTCAACAAATTAGATTCAACAAATTAGAATTTTATTGAAAAAAGTTCGTTCACTAACTGAAACGCATATAGATTAATGACACACAGAAGGTTTTCAAGCCTTCGTTTCTGTTAACATCTCATGGAAACGCGACATTTACAATTAGGGTTTTATATCAGAACAATAAAAATACATATTTTAAGATAGAAATGTGGGCTTAATAAAAGTATGTTTGATATTAAGGTTATTTTCAGTCAGATGCTCTTCCACCCCTTCAGCACTAAGTGGACATTTAGTGCAAAAATACTTTTTTTTTGTTTGTTTTATTGTTTTTTTTTTTTTTTAAACTCTGGGAATTATTCAGTAACATTTCAAATTCACATTATTTCACGCATAACTTATACTACTTTTCTTATCTAGGAGAAGAGACCTATATGACAAAAATATCTCATCATTTTAGTTGGAAAAATTGACAAATAGTGACTCCTTTCACCAGTTGTCAATATAAAAACATTGCTCTTGGAGAAAACTTCTAGGGTATTTATTTGAAAAAACTAACCAACAAAAATAATAATTTTATGTGTTCCAACGTAGCCTTGTAAAATATTTAAACTGCAAGAGAGGACGTGTTTTACCACTAAAAATACTTTTTATTTGAACAGCAATACAACCTCTCTTGTATTCCTTTTAATTTTTGCAGTCCAACTTTCAATTATTTAAATAAGCATAAATCTGAACTATAAATAAATTAAGTCGGAACTATATCTGGGCTAGTCCAAAATTATTACATTTTGGTAAAACAAACAAGCAAAAATTACATGTAGATGTTGGTCAGATTATTATTACATCAGCTCAAAAATCTTCGGCCTAACTGCATTTCTATGACCATCGACTTGAAATGTGCTGTAAACTTTTGCAGGCCTCCTATTTTCAACCCCCTGGAATTGTTCCAAATATTTTTGAAGTGTTATTTGGGACCGGTCCCAAAACTCCCCGCTGACGAGTTATCATCATCATCATCATCATCATCTTCTTCATGGAAGTCAGGCTCAGTGACCTCAACAAAAACACAGCTCACATGTCATCAGTCAGCTCTTGTTCTCCCATGGCGAGCTGTGCTGCTTGGTGTTGACACAGTTGGTGTTTTTGTGGATGACACAGATGATCACTGAGGGAAAACCGATTCCTCTGGGCTTCCTGCAGTGTGATGGTACTGGCAGTGCAGAGCGTAAACTACAGTGGAATGGAACAGAAAATAACCGACCTTTGTTGTACCTCAGTGGAGAAATTCAGGTGTACCAGCAGCAAAGTGACGGAAAAGTCCAAGCATGTAGACATTGCACAAAAATAACATTTTCAAAAGGGAATAATAAGACTGTACTGTACAACATGAGAAAATACTTTTCATTTATCAAATATAACATAATCTGATAAAAAAAAAAAGTGCAACAGAGTGGAAATATTTTTTAAAAAAGTACAAAATGCGCATCAATATTTGTGTGTTAATATTTAAAAAAAAATGAGAGAAAAAAACAGGGATGTGCAAAAGACAGCAGCAATGTTGTTGGACTGAGGAAAAACTTCAAATAAGAGCTTTGATCTAAACACTTATTGAGTTTGTAGTGACTTTTATAAAGTTGAACAGCTACGGGGGGGAAGGATCTACGTCAATGCTTTTTTGTGCACCTAAGACGCAACAGTTGATCACCGAAGCAGCTCTGCTATTGAATTAATCCATTTTTATCAAAATTCTTTAAAAAAACAAACAAACAAAAAAGCTGTATAGGCATCAAAGAAAACTAGAGAATTTAATGGTGCAAAATGGAATTATTAATTTTCTTCTAGATCTGTCAAGAATACAATCGCTGAACCTCGTAACTGAGGTGAAGCTCTTCTGTATCTAAACTTCTGCTAAAGCGTTTACATCCCTTGAACTTCAAGTCTTCTCACATTATGTCAGCAGAATTGAATGTATTTCATTGGTAGTTTATGTGATAAACCAAACACCAAAGTGGCACATAACTCTGTGGTGAAAATTTCTAATGGATAAAATTCTAAAAGTGTGACATGCATTTGACTGTAGCTTCTGATAATTGAAATCAAGTGCGGCCAATTGCCTACAGAGGCCCCCTTTATTTGAAAACTGAGTCCACCTGTACGTAATTTAATCTCAATATAATCCAGCTGCTTAGGGGAGGCCTCAGATGTAGTAGAGAACATTACTTAAATAGCATCACGAAAGCAAAATAATAAAAATACAAAAACACAGCAGACAGACCAGGGAGAAGGTTGTGGAGAAAGTAAAACCAGGGTTGAGTTGTAAAACAATATCCCAAACTTTGAGATATTTGACAAAATACTTCAGTCTAGAATCTGTGGTGAGACTTGTGGCGATCCAGTCATCCAGTGACTGATCTTAAGCTATTTTGCAACGAATAGGTAAAAATATAGTTTACAGATTCGCAAAAAGGCCAGAGATGTTGCCCAACAGACTTGCAGCTGTGATCCCAGTGAAAGGTATTTCTAAAAAAGCATGGGCTCATTGGGGATGAATACAATGTTTCTTTTCCAATCAGAATATTAAAAGCCATGTATTATTCTCCCTACACTTCCCAAACCCGTATGGCTTTGTGCTTTTTTTTTCCATAGCATAAAATCTGTGTAACGTACATCAAAGTTTGTGACTGCAGTGTGATAAAATGCGGAAATGTTCATGAGGTATGAATACTTTTACACAGATCTGAGTGAAGTCCAGATCATCTCATAGAACTTGTTAGTTGTGCCTCTTGTCTTTACTTACACTTTGTGAAATTACAAAGTGTACTGAGATTTCAAGACCACTGAAGATGTTTTTCCTTCCATGAAAGCAAGAGATTTCCTCATTTGTGTTTTTGTTCCTCTCCGTTTCAGGTCTCAGGAAACTTGCGGTGGATGAACGCCGTTCAAAGTAAATGCTTATTTCTGCCTCGAACTGTTTCAGATTTCTTAACCTTTAGATACCTACTGTGGTTTTCTGGTTGCAAAAGTCCTTGAAGACTGAAACACATGAAGTATAAAGACGTTTTTTTTTTTTTTTTTTGTAGCTTAAAAGACATGACTAAGTTGAGAGAGCAATCCTTTCTAAGAGGTGAGAATTTCATGGGTCTCATTCCAGCTATTGAACTTTCACACCTGTGGATTAGAGGGACAGCACTGCTCTGTTTAGAGTATTTCTTCACACATAGCAAGTACAGGAGGTTGGAAATAAAGTAAAAAAAAAAAAAAAAGGGAAATCTTTAAGTGAAGTGCTCCATGAGGCATTTTTTACCTCATCTTCCCATCTTTCCTCTTCTGTGGTTTCTGCCAAGGACACAGCAGCCACCAGGAGGGAAGTACTGGGCTCTTTTTGGAAAGCCTTGAACAAATGACAACGCTTTGGTTTGCGCTTAAGGGATCCACGATAGACTCTATTTGACAAATATTTCATTTAAATGTGTAAACAGTACAGTAATTATACCGTAGGCTGCTTAGTTTTTTTATACATTTTAATAAAACATTGTCACACGATCGCCGTCACCGTGTATCCGTGTGTCGTCTCTCATCGGTGTCCATCACTCTGTTCTCCTGAGAATACGCTCAAACTGTCACCTATTGCAATCGCTCCGTCAGTGTCCTGCTCTGTTCCCCGCTCCAATCAGATGATCACTCCTGATTTGTTTCCCCTTGTGATTTGCTTTGTTCTACAATATTATCATGATTGCATCCCTATGTCTCCTGTGGCAGTGGAATGTGGATCAATCTCTGAGCCTGTCAAAGCCTGAAACAGCAAGACGGCAGTGGAGCCCTGAAATTGAGCAGCTTCACAAGTGACTAACAAAGTAAATCTATGATTGTACGTCAATATAAAATGCACACGTCTGTATGCGAGCATGCAAGCGGCGAGGAAAGCACAATCATTTCTTCCTTGAAGTACTTTGCTTGTACGCTTTGAAAGGAAAAGGAAAATAATACATAAAATCACAACAATAGAGCTGCTTTGGTGTTCTGACTTTCCCCTTCTTGTTATTTTCAGCTCGGATATTAAAACACCACTTGCACACCTGTCAGCTGATAAAATCAACTTTGTTGCCACTGTTGATGGTTAAATTTAATCTCCTCTTTTGTCTTTTATCATCTTCCGAGTTTTTGCATTTTCTTCAGGCTTCATCATTTAGTTTGCTTGAACTTACACAGGACTGTCCTTCATTTTCTTTCCTGTCCGAGTGTCCGACTTGTGTCTTGCGTTTGGTTCATAGTGGTATTAATGAATTTTATTTTGTGAATTTAACAAAGAAATACATACCACAGACAATATCTAATAAAACTTCGAGCATGTACAACATTACCAGACTTAACAAAATGTAAATCCTATGTTTAACTTCCAAGATATGAGCTGGTCATTTCTAAACGTATACTTTTTAGTGTAAGTGTGAAGCAGGTAAGTAGAATCTTTTATTATTATTAATATTTTATTTCCCAAGAGGTTCCTATCAGACGGCTATGTCTCCTCAACTGGGTTTGGTTTCCTTAGCAAACTTCCATCTTACTCCTGCCAACGATGTGGAAGGGTTAGCTGACGTGCTAGGCTAGTATTAGCGTCATTTTTGATACGAGTTGCGGATTATTTGACTGGCAGCATTTTGAAACGCTGTTCCAGCTAATTGCGTGTGGAAGAAAGACATCACTACTTTATAAAGTTAGCGCCTAGCTGTCATAACTTTTTAATGACTTCTCCCGCAGCTGTGCTCTGTGCTTCCAACGCAGCGCGTTTCTGTCTGAAGGAGACCTGCCACAGATACAGACACAAAGAGAGATGCGTTGCCTTTCGCTGTGCTTTTATCTGTGTTGCTGTAATTATTTTAATAGCCTCTTTCGTGAATAAACCCAGTGGGTTTTATTCATGTGGTATCATAGCAAGCTGGCTAATGCTACGCTAAGCAAGGATAAAACTTGTCTTACTCGTACAAGTGAGGATGGGTGTTGAGACATCTTATATTCACATTTACTACTGTTGTAGTGAATTAACTCTTCAGTCTTTTTACCCTGACCTTGCCCCATGCTTCTCACTGAAGCTGACATCTTTGTGATTTTGGACGTGTTCCCCATATTAAATGACAACCACAGCTAAGCTGTGTGGCTAAGCTCCTAATGCTCCAATTTATAAATTACTCCACAATAGAAAGGAGATTAGCAGCTGTCGAGGTAATCCCTTAATGAGTTTCCTTGTGATTTCTATGTTCAGTTTATCCTGGGCTGGTGGCGAAAATTTAAATGCAATGAATAACTTAATCAGCTTTGATTTGTGACATGTTCCCGGTTGGACTTTTTTAACGTTGTCAAGTCTTTGTGTTTGCTTTCTCGTTGTTTCTAAAATAGCATGATAAAACTCTGAACTTCGCTCTTAAGCTTCAATATACTCACCAGTTAATTGTACTTAATTCCTGTCTGTTTTTATTTAACTGGCTCTGCAGTGATTCGTGAGACGAACTCCCAATTTCTTCAGAATATTCTTTTTTCTTCTTCACTGGGTAATTTTTGTAAACTGGTCTGACGTGACTCAAGTTTGTGAGAACATGAAAGTGAGAGAGAGGGAAGGACGTCGCATCCCTTAACAAATGCCACACCGTTAATATGAAGGTTAAGAAAAAGCCGCATACACAAAGGAAGAAAACTGAGACGGGTAGTAACTTTACTCGTAAACCGTTTATACAAGTGAGTCTCAGACTTTGTGTCTGTCTTTTTCTGTCTGCTGGGTTTTTTTCTCTCCTTTTTTTTAACTTTCACTTTTCTTCTCTTCAGTCTCTCTTAACCATTCCTCCATTTTTAATTTCTCCTAATTTTTGCAGTCGTTCTCGACTCATGCTGAATTTGTGTGTGTAAATACTGGTCTGCTTTGGGTTTGTTGCCATCCTAAACTCCACATAGTGAGTAGCATGGAATTTATATAATTAGATAATATTTGTTAGAAATGAAGCAGTTTTTCTGAGATATTGACATTAACACTCATACTGAGGTGACAATGAATTTGTGATTTGTCCCAACCTATAAATGCTTGAAGCCATTTTCCTCTAAACCAGTGGTTCCCAAAGATTTTCTGGGCCCCCTTGGGGATTACAATAAAATCCCCCCCAAAAAAGAGAAAAAAAATCAACTGGGAACACACATCGTTCAACCAGACATAAACCTATGCACGTTTTTTTGTTTTCAAACTCCACTGCAGTGTTGTAGTCAAGACCACCTAACCCGAGACCAAGACAAGACCAGAGTGTATTACTATAACTCTGTCACTTACTATCACTTAGGCAGACATCTTCTGCTGCTCAAAGAAAACCACTGGTAATGTCTTGGAGCGCCACTTGCAAGTGAAAGGTGGGGAGCGGGTGGGGCAGTAACAGAAACACGTAATGGGCTCTTTGCACCTACAGCGCTGATGTCACATCTGCATGAGCGAAATGCGGCTTTCTTGCTACCGCTTTGAGTTACCATGGCAGCTAGAAAAGACAAAGTTGTATTTCAGACGCAAATAAAGCATTACCATGAACATAGTTGTTTTTCAAATATAATGGGCTTTTAAGATTTTATGGATTTCCAAGCGATCCTGAATTAAGAAGACGGTGGCTTGTAAGTATCCGTCGCTACAAGTTAAAGCTAACGCTGCATGGCAAAAGCTTGCAGCCCTCACTTCACTCCGGATCAGCTTCTTCAGCCTAAAACTACCGGAGGGAGATGGATAGTAAATAAAGGAGCCTCCTGTGTTATTTGCATGGAATCACTTCTGTATTCAGCCCGAAAGAGCAAATGTATGGGAACGAGTGAGCAGACCAGAGCCAGACAGCCGAGCAACGGATCCGCCTGTACACACTGCTGTAAACACCGTCCTATCTGAGCTCTTCACAAGAAGCATGCAAAGATAATAAAACGAAAAAACACGGAGACCTTAAAGAACTCGGTATCAAAACAACTTTGAACCTGAACAGTCAGCTGAACTTAAACTCTGACACCAGAGCTACTGTTGACCTATGGGGTTTGTTGTTTGTTCCTAATGCTTCGGAAAGTAAAAGTCCCAACCTTAACCTCCCCGTTACTTGGTCTATGTTTGACACTAACGTCAATGAACACATATAATATACTTGAAATACATACAAAATAAGGTAAAAACATGGCCCGTTAAAATGGACTAAAATGTTTAGCTACTTAAGTAACACATTTTTACAAGAAAAATGTCCGAGAATATTGCCTACTAGCATAAACTAAAGTTAACGTTAGCTACAAAGTTTAAAGAAAGTAAAACTCATCTTCGTATCCGGGAATGTATAACGAGGCGTACATCTTAAAACCTTTCTTCAGCTTCGGATCGATATACATCATTAATTGTTACCTTGGACAACCTTTCAAACACCCAGTATAAAATGCCATTGTCAATAGACCGGAAACGACCGAGCCACTTTTCCCCAAACACGGAAGCTGACATGCAAAGAGCCCATTGGTAAGTCACGTTATTTCTTGGATTTTAATCGGTACATTTTGCTTCCAGTGAAGACAAACATGTTAACAAATAAACTGGACAGTTTGCAATAAGTTTAGTGATATTTCCACAGTTGGGGTCTTGACTGTTCTTGAAATAAAATCCCAAATCCTCAGCGCCCAAGAACGAGACCTTCAAAAAATGGTCTTGAGACCAAGACCGGTCTCGAGTACTACAACACTGAAGTTTATTTCACACTTCAGTTTCCAGCAAAACACACTACAAACCATCTTTACAGTGAAATACTTTTGTGTAACCCTTTTGTTTTTTTCATCCATCCATACCGCTTCTCGCGCCCCCCCTGCAATGCCGCGCCCCACACTTTGGGAACCACTGATCTAAACTGAGTGTTCACGTTTCTATGTTTTATTTTGTTAGATGTCTCCCGTTGTCCACAGTTATGATGTACAGTAACTATCACTACAGGACAAATGAGCTACTCTTTTTCATTTTTGTTTTTTATTGCTATTGTTTGTTGAAGCTGACGTGTTTATCTCTTGTATTTTTTACAGAGGATTTTATGTTTTAGACAAAATATCTTTGTAAATATTGATATTTTTGCATATTTTTGCAAAAATTAAAATACACCTAAACGTCTAATTCTATTGAAACCAGATTTACTTCTGCATATTAAAGTTCAAATGTGTTTGAAAATGTATGGCAGTTGTTGTTTTTAGGCATTTAATGTAAAAATGAGAACAAGTAATTTGCTAAAATGAACTTGTATTTTGATCCCATGAAACATACCCCAAAGTAATACAATTGATACTCATTTTTACTCATCTGTTGTAAAGAAATATTTCAATTATATGTAAATATTTGCTGTGAGATTTCTAAATGTTATGTTTGACATATTATTTTTTACAGTTTACTTCCAGTAACCAGCAGGTCACTGAAGAGATACTGTATTGACTGCTACAGCCTCCTGTGACAGAGAAAGGATGCAGAAAAACTAAAATAACAAAACAATCTATCCAAAAACAAACTATTAAACTAGTAAGAATAAAACAACAGGGATCTCACAACCACTGAGAAACTGGTCACATGATGAAAACAGGTGTACTGATTGCAGATGAAATAACTCTGAGCTATGAAAACTTGTAACATTCTAAATGTACAAAAAAACCCTTTCACAAAATAACATAAAACTGCTTCAAAGTCAGGAAAACAACTTTTAAAAATCAAAATCAAACAGAAGAACTTCAACATCATCATAACCAGATCTGTCTACAATTCACTGGACAGGTAGATTTAAATCACATTTCCTGAGAAAAAGTTAATTACAGCAAATTTATTTGGCAAGGATAAACTGACTAAGCGGAACTTGCTATTATTCCTTGCTCTCTCCTCGACTGACTTCCACTGATCCCCATCAGCTGATTATTTATTGTCGGAGTGTCCTTTCCAAGAACTGACACACTCTTGATTCTCAGATACAAACGGTTTTAATTACACTCCAAATGGGAGTTTTCCTGATAAACAACAGCTGTCTCCTTTGTGCCTGGCTGACGAAAAACAGATTTTGTTGGTTTGTGCGGACTTGTGTTGGTGCTAATTGTTCATGTGCTGGTTTTGGTTGGAGCTTTAAGGCCACATTTGATATGATTTGTTATATCCTGATTGGTGTTTTGTTAGACTGGGGAAAAAAAAAAAAAACCTCATCGGCTTTGATCTTACCGATGCGACTCTGGATCTTCTGGTTTCTGCTCACTGATTGGTGTGGCTGAGGAATGTTAAGAAGCGAATATTGAATTTCAATGGCTTCATGATGTCGTTCAAAGTAGGAACTCTAAAAAGGGTGCGAAGACACACATTTCAACTCATTCATGGAAATTTCACTTTCAGCTCTCTTGGCCTTTGGAGCTTTTGCCGAGCAGAGAGGCAACAAATGACAGCTTTGTATTTTAGGAGGCTGGGAAAGTGGGGCAACACTGAAACACACGCACACACAATCTGACAGTGTCAAAGCCAGTGCCCAGTTCTGTTTTGCTCAATAGGCTGATTCATTGAGGCCTCCTCATGACTCTGGAAGAGAAAATGGAGTTGCGGTGAAGGGGAGGATGAGCAGCGAGGAGTGTTGCAGCTCAGCACTGCGAGGCTGACATGACCTGGCAGTGGTCAGTGTGTGTTAAATTGGAAGCAGTAATGACCCGACACACTGTCTATACGAAAACAAACCAATCAGAGTCCTTGTTTGCAGATTAGTATGGATTAGTAATAATAGTTTTAATTGTGTAAATGTTACAGAGAAGTAGAAACTTCCCATTGGAAATTAGGGATCATTTTAACCCTTTCATGCATAGTAGTCACTGCAGTGGACAGCCATATAAAAGCCATTTTCTTGTTTCTTGTGGATTTTTATGTTATAAATGCGCACAGACCACTGAAGTGGACACTAGTGCATCATACAATACACTGCCAACTACTGGCCGTCCACTGCAAGTACAAGAAAGTTTTTTTGTTGAATCCAATATGGCCGACAGACCTACCCCGTCCCTCCATCTACTGTAGAGGACTCCTACAAGTAAAAAAAATAAATAAATATGGTGACATCAAGTAACCCCTAAAGACCAACACTACTGATGTATTTTCCAAATAACAACTTTGTTTATGGAGAAAATTACAACTGATCACCTGGAAAAAACAAAATCCAGAAAAACATTTTTTTTTTTTTTTTTTTTTTTTTTTTACAAACTGTTTTCCCAACTTTTTTGTATACCGTAAGAAAATCAAAAACACTTCGGAAAACAAAATCCTGACTTAAAGGAACACGATTCATGCATGAAAGGGTTAAAAGTTGAAATATTTCCACAAGCGTTTTAGAAATTGTGTGAATCAATTAGTAATTGGAGACTATTTGAGCAAACCTTGCCACACACATAGATAAAAGCCATTTGTTTTGTAACAAATGTTCAAAATTTCTGTTGAAGGTATTAATTTTTAAATTAGTTTCCCCCCCTCTTTAATCCCCAAAGGAAATTTTCTCTCCATTTAAAGTTTCCCCCAATAACCTCAGATAATCAGAATAAGGAAATTTTAACAGTCCATAACAAATAATTCATAGATTAGTTTTATTTTGTTTTTATGTTTTTTTTGTGTGTGTTTCTTTTGTGGGGACAGTGAGCTCTTTCCTTTTATGAGAATTTTTATTTCGTGGTTTCTGAGCGACTTCTGAAATAGTCTTCAACAGGCTAACTTTGCATGCCTCTCTGACTCCCATTTCCAGTTTGTGTTATAGTTTCCAACTCTCCGGAAGAAAACCAGAATGGTATGCACGTTCACAACATGCTCGCTGGTAATTTGAAACCTCAAATATGTTTTGAACTTACACTGCGGCTTAGCTGTCGCGTCTTCATAAATAATGTAAAGTTCTTTCTTTTTTATTTCCTTTGTTGATAGCAAAAATAGCCATGCTGGTTTTATTTACCAATTGCCTCAACATTTAGGGGATAATTGGAGTATTTCACGATCGAGCCACACAAGGACTTGAAAACATTCCCCTATTGTCGATCCTTGTCTGCTCAGCCTCAACAGAATCTAAGCATGTGTAAATTTATTTCGCTACCTTTATATTTAATTCACTTAAAATCTGTAAGATTGGCAGCAGAAAGTTGTTCTCGTGAGGATTGTTAAAAACAGAAACGCTCAACGCTGAAGCGCGTTTGTCTGAATTTCCCTTTTGACTGAATCTTTCAGTCTTGCTTTATGACTTAATGTCTCCCTCTGGATCGTGCTGAGATGAAACCGAATGTCGATCGCTTTTACAGCCTGTATTTAATTACTGTGAGCCTTTTTGTTTAACACAATATTGGTAACATGAGGTTTACTTGCTCTTTTCTCTTTGGATTTCATTTAAAAGAAAAAAATATATAGCTAAAGTAATTGAGCTGTAATGTACTCTAGCTAAATTATAGATCTGAGGATTATGCTGTGGAGCCTAATTTTATGTCATAATAATAAACACCTCCCAGCCTTGTTCCAGATATGAACAGGGGACACTGTTGTTGTTTTGCTGTCACAATGCAGCGGAGTCAACATGAACAGATGAAGCGGACCTCCCTACATCCCACCATAACCTGGTCCGAAACGTCCCGCCTCACCACCTGAGACTGAGACGACACTAACAAAAAAAAAAAAAAAATGTTCTGTATAATTATCAAAGCCAGATGCTTGGGGCCATTTGTGATGTCAAATTATTACAACAGTCCACATTTGCTCATGAATATTGCATTAGGGACATAATTGTTGACATGTTAGAGGGGAGAAAACCTCATGAGTTCATGAGGTGGCTCAATGAATAATATACAATATAAAAAAATTAAATTTCAAGCTTTTATCTAAAACTATCACTAAGTTGTTGTTTTTAACCAGATTTGTATATTTTATAACTTGTAAAAAGATGCAGAACTCAAACATTAGAGGATAATTCACCTTTTTATTGTGAAACATTCCCATTATTTTTGATTCCAAAGTGCTAGCAAAGTCTACAGGTCGAATTCGGTTTTATGACGTCAAGATTTAGATGATGAAGCAGGTGTTGTAGAGGATTCTTCACAGGATCTTTCTGTTTAGGGAACTGCGCTCTGCTGGACTGAGATCTCTGGCGTTTCTTCAGGTATTTATGTGTCGGACCAACTTCTCCAGCATGGGCTCACTGTCTGAATTTGATCAAGACTCGTGCATTTAGCTTGAAATTGGGCTCAAGGGTGGTTTTCCAAAGCCTCATGAAGTTTCCAGGGAATATTCTCTGTAATGTTGACCTTGCACAGCTTCAGGAATTCTCGTATCCATATGTGTGGCATTGATTCATAGACTTCCATGTAATCAGTTATAGAAGTTCACAGGTTTGATTGTCTGGTTTTTCGGTCTGGGACGACTGTTCTGTCAACCAACAGCAATTATTCGTATGTTGGGTCTAAACCGTTTCTCAGCCGTTTTCTGGGTTTTGGGTGTATGTTAAGGCACTTATGGAGAGAGGTCGGCTTCTGCCACAGTGCGCACACCGTAGCTGATTTGATGGAGAGCAAATACTTAGTTGGTCTCTCGTGTAACTTTGGCCGATCAGCCAATCCTTGTAGTCTTTAGCAGTTTTCAGCAGTTGGTTAAATATTTTTTATGTTTCTTGGGTATTCCCTTTAAGTTCTGACAATTGGCTTCCAGCCTTGTCCTCCTTGGTGGACATTATCCATTGTGCTCATCCTCAATGTCAACTTTGCCAAATGCCTTAAGCATCATTGTTGCTGTACTGTATAAGAACTAGTTGATTTCTGTGATGATCACAACAGGAGTTGTACTTAGTGCTGCTTTCACATGGTCTCCTAGATGACCAGATATGAGTGGCGTGTTGGATATAATGCAGAGTCAAACTTCAATCGCAAAACTACCCAATATATTGGTATAAGTCTGTTAGTTAGTGCTTGTCTAACCCTTACAGTCACAAGCTCTGGGTATCATACTGTCATTGAATTTATTATAACTCCTCTGTATGGCAGAGTACTGTAGAGTTAATGTGAATCTTGTGGCGGAACATCTAGGCATCCTGAGTGAAAGAATAATCATGAGATGCAGCAGAAAGGGTTTGTTATTTTTTAGCATTGCACAACTTTCATTGTTTTTTTGATATATCCAACACATGGTTAGTATCAGACGCAATAAAAGATGCAAACTAAAATGAGTTTTTAAGTATTTTTCTATTAGTAGTTAATGTTTTAGCACAGTTTTGTTTAAAATGAGAGTTAAAGCGACATTAATTTGAGCTTTTTCACATTCTTTCTAGAGTATCTGTTCAAATAAGTGCAATGTCAAATGTGGGTGTAATTTACTTTCATTTCTTAGCCAGCAGTGAGGTAGATTTCATTACGTCTGCCGCGCTGGCTGCTTTATCTTTGTAGTCTGACCACATGTGGGACATGTGTTTTTTTTCAAAGCTGTAAAACAAACACAATGATTTAACATAATAAATCAACTGCTTTAACAGACATTGCTGTTCCTTGTTTTTTTTTGCCAAGTCATGTTTTGTTTCCAGAACTGGACACCATTCAGCAGGCCAATGCAGTCGGCTGCAGGTGAATCCTAGCAATAGCTCTGGGGTTTTTTAGGGGATTTTAGCTTACGTCAGCATTTGCAAGCTTTGCTATCCCCTTGTGCTTGGTGGTAGTGAATAGGATTGATTCAGTCTGCATGCAGATCGTTTCTACGTGGAGAATGTGTGTGTGTGTGTCTACTAATATGTGTAGACACACACAAGGGGTACCGATGTATGTATTCATGCATGTTTTGTTCTTGTTAAATAGAAACAGATCGTGGGGAAAAAATGTTCTGTACTTTGATGCTGCAGCTTGGTGTGTGTGTGTGCGTGTGTGTGTGTGTGTGTGTATTTCTCTTGGCACTACTCTTTATGTTTTTGATTAGGCAATGCTGAAGATTACTCACATGCACCAGTGGAAAGAACCGCTGATTATGTCCAAGAAATTTTCAGGGCTTTTTTTGGTCCTATGTGGAGAACCACACTGAATTAAAACCTGATCAAGTGTAAAACATAATATTGTCAACAAGCTTTTCTTAAATTGATTAATCAGATCAAATCAAGCTATCTTACATTCAAAGATTTGTCAAAAGTGGAAATCAAATTGAACATTCTACTTTCTGTCACTCACAAACGTACACCATCAAGGACTCCCCAATGAAATTACGTCACAGTGACTCACCTTCTTTTACAAAAAATAAAAGTGGAATGAAACAACAATATTCAGGATCGCAGTGCTACAGACAGAGGCAAATATTAACTAAAAACTAAGCCTGAATCTAAAATTAGAGCTAAGCTAAGGTTAGAATGCAAACTTAATGCTGATGCAAAACAACATTAAAATAATAAAATATGCAGCTGACTAACACTGCTCTGGGAGATGAACAGTAAACAGGACCGCTGCACAGTCGGTGGTCACCGGCGTGAACATCAGTGTGCCGAGTGCATCACATTGGAAAAGGTTGACGGAAACGGGAAAATTCAAAATAACTTCCTCGATTTTGCAACAAAAGGTTTTTTTCGGCTCGCTAGAGTTACCTTTTTTTTTTTTTTGAAAAAGCTAAAAACTAATTCACTAAATGATTCAGATGTGGCAAATGATCCCATCCACTGGTGGGGATGGGCCTTAATAGAGGCCCAAAACTTGGAAAACAAAAATCCAAACTTCCAGCAGAGCGGCCAGGACTCTTACTTTTTTGGTCATGTGTGATCCATGATAATTTGCATCTTCTACATCTTGTTTATTACAGTGTCAACATGTGACAAAATTGCAGGATGTTGATGCAAATACCCCTAGCTTTCCTTTTTTTCTTTTTTTTTTTTTCCATTTTGTGACATTTTAAAAATTCGCTCAAACTTTACACGACAGTTGGATGGAAACATAGCTACTAACACTAACATGAATCGTACGTGGCTGTCATATTTTGGTCATAAAACCTAATATGAACGTCATAAATTACAGGCCCAAATACAACCGAAAAGAAAAACAGAAAAAAAAAAAATGGAGTGTGTCATTTAAGTTTAGGTTTTGAAATTTGAAAAGATCTCATTTGCCTTTTCTAATGGGACTTACTTTGCGTCTTTCTCTTCTTCAAGGAGTTACAGCGAAAAATGTACAACAGGCAATCCTAGTAATAAATAATAGAGATGGACATCCCTTCATAACCCATAGAGGCTGCCGAGCCTCTGCATAATTTCACAAAAATATGTGCTAAAGTTAGACCAGACATCCAGCTCCAGCTATGCTGCAGAAGGCCAGATGGTGAGGTTTATTCTGGGACAGGTCTGCTCCGTCTTACAGGCCTGGGTAGACACTTTGAGAAAATATCTGCAAGGCTCGTTTTTGTGTCCGTATGCCATTTAATAAATTTATGTGTCTTGCATTAAAAACTGCTTTCTGGGGATATACGTTTTTCTTTCTTTTGCGAACCTAAACTGTTACTTGCTAACTACAAATTACTTATGACAAGGCATTCATTCTGGTTGAGCTTCAACACACCGCAGCTCCTCGCAAATAGTTTCCAGCGTGGGAGATTCACTTGCTTTCAGGGTTGATGAAAGATTGATCCTCTTCTCCCAGACGCAGCTTGACAAACATAAAACCACACTTACCTCACGGACAAACCGAGCTAGCAGGGAATCCCTGCCGCTAAGACGCTAACAGCCGGTTACGCAGCACACCAGTGATTCCGTGTCTTCAGTAATCCCCACTTTTTCTTCCTGATTGAGTGATTGTGAACTGATACAGGCTCAGATTGCTGACTATTGTTTTGGTTCTAATTGTTGCCTGTTTTGGTCACCTATAAATTCATGGTTCGACTCCCTAGATGGAAACGTTTGCACAGGAATCGGCAATTAAAGATTCACTGAAAGGATTTACTTCAATTTTAGCTTTTAAGCGAGAGTCCAGTTCATTTCTTCACTGACCTTTTAATAATTGCAAGTCTCATCATGCGTAAACAATAAAATCCTTGGCTTCAGTCCATTGCATTCAGTTGAAGTCTCGGTGATGAAAGACCGCATAAATCGGAGGGAGTGCACTAGCTCAGTGGGTAGAAGTGGAATTTGGTTGTATCTCTGCAGTTGAACACCAAATCTGTTACATTTGATGTAATGTCAGCTTTCAGTAACGGACTTTGGGTTTCATTTTCATCCTCTTTGACAGAAAAAGAAGTAGGAGTTACAGATAAGTCATCAAAAAACCAGTGGAAACAAGCAAAAAAAAAAAAACCCACAAAAAACACTGAATATATAAGAAGTTTTTGAACGCCAACAAGGTTTTATTCACTGATTATTTAAAAAAGGATTAACCATTTTTCATTTCTATATGAATATAAAAAAGTAATAATATGTCTCTACAGAAAGTTGCAGTCGTGACTGTAAAAGCAAATTCACTTGTCATTCACACATTTTGCGCAGACTTCACGAGCCGTTGCAGCTTTGACGCAAATACGACCAATCACGTTAACGTTTTCTTCACTTCCTTCTTTTCTGGCCAATCATTGGAACTCAACTGAATTTTGACCAATCCTCTTAGCCTCGTTCTTATTTAACTTCCTGTTTCACAACTCTTGAAAGCCAAATCTGCAAGATAAAAGAATATGTGACACTAGAATTTGCCTTTTTTAATTTTTTTTTTTTAGATACCCAGCCAGATTTGATTATTACAGTTCATATTGACTTGAATGACCAATATGGATTTCTTCTTCCGCACTCTGATAAACTCGTCAGGACGTTATGTTATTTGCAGTAAGCGTGTTATTTCAAGAAGGTACTTGAAAATGTTATCTGCCCTTTGATCATCAGCTATGATAAAATATTGTCTTTTTTTTATTTTGGGAAGGTTTATGTGCAGCAATTAAATTTTTTTTTTGTAATGCCATGTTATGGCAAAAATGAGGCTTGAAAAATCCACAACATTGACCGCAACTTTTTGAAAAAGTGCTGCAAAATCAGTAACTTTATGGCTGCAACAATCACAACAGCAACAAAAAACAACGTCAACACCCTGACAGAGTTGGGAATTTGAAGTTAACTCCGCAAGAGGAGGACGATAAACTACGGGAAAACATTTCTAATTTATTTAAGATTATTCTCATCTTTTCTGCCACCATGTTGTTGGTTTTTTTAACCTCTTTGCTGTAGCTGAAGAACCTCAAGGAGCACAACAACACAAAAGCCACATTTGACATCTTCGTTAGGCCAGTCTAAACAAAAAAAGAAAAGGGGGTGGGGGGGGAGCCCTGTCACCTCACACTGTGTGATGCATGTGTGAATTTAAATCACCCCTCCCCCCCTTTTCCCTCTCAATTGTCCCTCTCTTCTCCCCCCCAGCGTGCTGACCAGTCCATTGCAGTGCCTGCTGCAGACACCGTCGTGTTTTCCACCAGGCAGACATACCAACGGAGGCTGCCGGTTTAGAGGGAGGAGAAAGAGAGAGAGCGCTAAAAGGAGGGGAAAAAAAAAACAGAGTGGGAGGAGCGCAAACAGGGAAAGAGGGCAGCAACAGTTCTGCACTGAGTTCTGGCTGAATGGGAGAGGCGTGTTAGAGCGAGGACTCGCTGCAGTGCAGGTGGATCACAGCTGAGGAGGAACGCTCTGTTTGGCTGTCCTGCAGGTTTGTTCGGCAAATTCCCCCACTTTTAACAGCCGCTCGGAACATGGACGTGCCGTGGTCTGAATGAATGAATGAATGAATGAATGAATGAATGAATGCTGCTGCTGCTGTTCGTCATCTGTCAGGGCTGCCGCAGCTCAACTTTCCACGCTTGTCGTGGTTATCTTCTAGATCTGCAGTGCTAAAGTCGAGCTCATTGATTTTATCTCGGAAATTAAGCCTCCTCGGTCACTATGGTAACTTTATAGGAGTTTTTGCTGTGTGTGTTTTTTTTTTTTAAGTTCAGTTTTCTTCAGTGCAGCAGAGGCCATTTGTCCCTCCTTTCAGATTGTGTTCTTTTACTGTGGAGAAGAATAGAGCTGGGAGCTTTGAATGGCTTTCGCTATGCATATGAGAGGTGCCGCCTTCTCAAGTGTCAGCATGCTTCTGGGAAGGAGGGGGGGGGGGGTGCAGAGGAGGGTGTTTGTGTGTGTGGGTGTGTGTGGTGGCTGGTGCTCTATCCCTCACTCATAAGAGATGAGTTGTTACCTGTTTTCTGTCTTGTACATGTCATAAAATCTGCGTTTTATCGTCAGAGATAACTGGAGCTGCTTGGCTGCTGTCCCAACTTTTAACTGCTGGCACAGAAGGGAAGTGCTGCATTGAAGAAGTGCCTCATTTCCAAAGCTGTTTGTTTGCCACTGACAGAGTAGGGACAAGGAGACTTTTATGAGGTGCCAGTTTATTTTTGACTGTTGTTTTCTGCTTTTCTTCTCCCCTGTAAAAAATCCCCTTTAACGGCTGTATAATCATCTGACCGATGAGGAGGTTTGTGGCTTTGTTATTTATTTCCATGACCCCCAAAATGCCTTTTCATAATGACCTTTTTTTTTTTTGTTGCAGTGTGTTGCTTGGAGTGTTTTCCATAACAATTTTAGTGCTGCTTGAAGGCCACTTTTTTTTTTTTTTCTTTTTCTCTTTAGAACGCAAAGGAGTCACTGGAACCGTTTCAGATCAAGCATTTCTGACTTCGACGCTCAGCCTTAACTTTTCCCCCGCGCTCTCTGCTGCTGTGATCTGACTCGAAGCTGTAACAATCTGCAGATCCTGCCCAGTTGAACAAGATTCAACTGGGCCCCAGAGATGTTTTTTAAGGTGTGGAGTAGGATTTCTGCTTGCTCTCCGCCGAGAGCTCTCTGCGCATCCTGTGCCTCAGGTCACAGTCTCTGCAGGCGGGTCGGTTCTGATTGATACCTGAATTCAAACTTAACAATGTTTATCTGTGAAATCCGGAAGGTGCATCTCGATGACTTGGAATATCATAGAAAAGTGAATTATTTCATTCATTTTTATTGAAGTGAAAATCACATTATGTAATTTTATTGCACGTTGTTGTTGTTTTTTTTTTTATGGTTTTTGTCATACTGGTGGCCTTTATTTCCAGTTTTAGACCGAAATTTGGTGTCGAGAGAAGGGGGTAGTACCATGGTTGGCTGTGTTGAGGATTAATGTCATCAATGCTCCACGCTGCGTTTTTACCAGCTCTAAGCTTTCGTGAGCAAAATTAGCACAAACAAATGCTTGAAATATATCACAAACTTATTCCAAGGGCTCCCAAAAAACCTATATGTATCCTAACGTTTTTGGTGATATACCAATTTATTGTGATGTTCCTGGATTTGGTCGGCTACAATAATGTAAGTTGGATTAACTTTTAATGTTGTTTTGACTCACGTCTGATGTGAATCTTCTATACAGGCGAAGTTGATTGTGTTAATTGCTAATAAGAGAGGGAAATGTGGGTTAATCGCAAAGCAGGTTTTAATATTCGACAATGTTATTGCAATATTGTGTTTTCCTAATAGATTCGGTTTATAAACTTGTATGTTACCTCTTATCTTTTGTTTTCTTTTTCTTCTCCTAGTTGGCACAGCTGGAGTTCTTCCCTAGCTGCTTTCAAATAAAGTCTGACATCTGCTCCGATAAGTCAGTGACACGACCTCATACATCTTTTAGTCAAAATTAACTTCAAGATTCGCCCCGAATCTCGCACTCGTCGGCATGGTGACGGCCTCATGCTTTTACAAATTTCAGCTCGTTTAATCAAATATTTGTGCGGCTCGTTTTTTTTCCAGAGAAGCAATAAAAGCAGGACCCTTGCTGCAGGCTTTGTTTGCTCTCCTCTGAGGGTTTCACATTGTTTCATGAATGACTTTGCGTGCTGAGCTCTTGAAAAAGAAAAAAAAAAAAAAAAAAGAAAAGACGTTGCTGCTTCGGGCTAAATGATTTGCAGTCGCGCTGGTCTCGATTTCATCTCCCGAGGTTCTGCGCTATCCCCACAAATCTAACTCCACATGCCTGCTCTGGGGTCAAGGGGTTTGAGATGAGAATTCAGACACGTTTTCTCTCCGACTTATTTCGCTCCCGCTCTTATAATTTTGATAACGTCCTTAAAGTCAGAATGTGTTCTCTCCCGGCTGACGCTGAGGGACCGAGCAAATATTTCATTTTTTTGTGAAATACAATCATGTCTAAATCAACTTTAGTGCCTCTCCGGTTTCCCTTCCTTATGTTACCAATTATTAGTGCTTATAGTTTAGTTTACACACAGTTCTGTGCAAAAATTTCAGATCAGTTCCTTTAAAGTTTTTCATTCCAAAGAGTCTGGGTTCCTTAGTATCTTTTAAAGAGATGTTGCCTAAACACTTTTTATTTTTTCCTCCAGAGTTGTACTTATTAGGGCTGGTTATAGGCAATGAGGCTCTGGTTATGCGTTTGTTGCGTTGTTTGCTGGCTTGCCATCCCATCATTATGTCATCGCCATGGTTTCCAGCTGTCTGCACCAGCTGGACTTGATTTTGTTTTCTATAGCGTAATCTCCAACCACCGACTCTCTGTGCATATATCCAATGTATGCATGTGACTGTGAACACATAAATCACCCCTTCATAAACCTGGGATTTGTCACTCAAAACTAACAACACAGCAGATAGTCACCTGGTGGGTCATTTCACTTCATGGGATGGATGATTTAATTTGATGATTATGATTAAACTGCTGGTCTTGGTGCTGAGTTAAACCAAACGGGTCCTAAATAGAGAGAGACTGGAACAGGTTAATCCAAAATTCAGATTTTTTTCCCAACTTTTAGATTATTAAAAGAAAAACAAAAAAAAAACATGCAAAATGGTAAACATTGGATCTGAAGTGTGTGACTTTTTTCAATCAGACTTTATTTTTTTTTTTAGTGTTTTGCGTACTGTAAAAACAAATGTGATGGCTTTATCTCGATGAACCTTGTCCTCCTGTAGGTGTCTGCTCAGAGTGAATTTATTTAGATACTTCATCATTGGCCCAAACGGGGATCAAAACAATAATCAACAATATTGATGGGTAATGTAAAAAAAAAAAAAGGGAATAACTTAAATAATAAATTATGAAGATTACATGGGTTGGGCACAAATTGGAAACATGAAAACTGGCAAGGAGTTAAATTTCCTCCTAGCTTTTTTTTTAAAATTAGTTTTCCCTTCCAGTCTCTTCTTTCTAGTAGTTTGACCAATTGAATGAAGTATCAGATTTTTATATATATATAAAGTAGAAGAAGAAAACAGAATACATCTGTTGTGTGTACAATGGTGCTATTCAAATAATTTTTCAGGGCTTTTATTGGAATGAATGAACGAATGAATGAATTGTCACTTTTCTACATCTCAAAAATAAAGCTTCAAAGAAAAAAAGTTACATTTGAACAAATCCCTCCCCCCAATTGCTTTCTCTTGCTCTCCTCAGGTTTATTCAAACCAGTTAGCTAACATTATACTTCAGTCATTGACATTAGTTTAGTTTGGTATTTATGTAATTTGTTGAGTTTCGTCATACAGTAAATGCTGCATAAACTTCTACGTAAATGAGGTAATTGTCTGGCTTCCTGCTTTTGCAAGAACGAATTTAAGCTTCTTGATGAAAATCCAGGGATATGTGCAGCTTTTCCAGGCTCCTCGGTCAAACTTTTGGTTTCTAAAAGCAGATTCCGGCGAATGAACTCCTCAGCTGATGGGGAAAGATCTCAACAGTACATTTCATTTTGAAGGGGTTCGATCAACCGCAGATTTTGTTTTTTAAACTTCCTGTATATATATTAATGACTTTAAAGACACAGACAAAATACTCTGTGCTTAGGGAGCTCGGAAGTGGGAGTGAATCCAGACCTAGCTGCTACTTTTGGTCATAGGAAATATATTTAGATTTTGAAAACAGCTGCAAAGAGAGGATATAAATTAAGAGCACATAGAGAAAATATTTTTAGAATTTTATCTCTAACCCTGGGATGTTTGCGCAAGCGAGTACATTTGCCTACATTCCTGTTAAGTTCTACATTTAAACAGTGTTTTCAGCTTTACTTGTTGATGTTAATCACTGGGACTGATTAGACCAGATAAGCTCTTTAAAGGGTGCAAATTTTGAACCTTTTTTTTTTTTAAAGCCAGCCAGGATTTGGTTCTGCTGTATCACTCAGCATCAAAGTGATGCCATTCCTGCTCCGCTCTGTCTGCTGTTGGCGCTAAAACGGGAACGAGCACTTTGAAAGGCGTTTTATGGGCATTTTTATGTTTAACAGCTCATTGACTTTTACTATAATTTATTTCAAATGCCCTGAATGAGTGCTAATTTCTCAATTCCCCCCAGGCACCTGATGAAAAAGGGGGTTTGGAGACAAACGCATCTAAACAGTAACGGTTCACCTACTGTAAGGTATTTAAGGTTGTGTCCTGGGAGAAAAATGTTTAAAAATGATCATTTTATGACTATTTGTACGGCATATTCATGCAAAAACTTGCTGAAATCTAATAATAGTCAGTGAACAAACTTTATAGTGCGATTACAGCAAAAAAAGAGAAAAAAGTTAGCAGTAGCATCCGGTTACAGTAACCTGCAAAAATGTAGAATTTTTATCACACAGCTTTATCTTAACAATTTTATTCTTAGCCAGATTTTTTATTTTTGTCATATAAGCAACTTCTCCCACTTGAGCTGTTAATCTCTGCAGCTCCTCCAGAGTTACCCAGGGCCTTTCTATTTGATTCTAATCTCCCTTCACTGCTCCCTCTGGATTTTCTCCCATTGAAGTGGATTACTCCGGTAGAATTTCAACCAGGCTAATCAGCGAACAGAAAAAGTTGTGAATGATGTAGTATGGTTCCAAATATTAACATTCACAGTCACAGTGGGGGATGGTTGTTTATAGAGCAGGCAATTTCCTGTAAGTTTCATAGCGTCAATCTGGCACATTATATACGTTGCTAGCAAACATTAGTGATTGGGTAAAGTTTAAAATCTGCACAGCTCAAGCAAGCAATTGTTTCTCAACAGCAGACAGTCCAGACCCTCTGTACGAAACAAAGTGTAGAACAAGGAGCTGGTTTTTACCAGGCTATATGTGTATTTAACATGTTCTTCAGATTTTTCTTATTAAGAATTGTGCCGTTATCTCCCCAATTCAAAAGGATGGACTGCTTTGTGTTGGTCTTCCACGTAAAATCTTACTTGGGTCAGACATTGTGGTTGTAATGTAGATAAACGTGAAAACCTTGAAGCACTATGAATACCGCAACAAATTACACATTACGGTTGAATTCCTGGGATCAGCCACAATTATTTTTTCCCCAAACCAGTATCTTCATTAATCAGCAACAGAGCTTTTGTCTCTTGTCAGATGTTAACTCTGATTTATAGAGTTTTCTTTATAGTATCTCCTTTTCTACTTAACTAAAGCCTGGAAGTCATTTATGAAGTCAGAGCTGGGGTTTATCCTGTCCAGAAGAGATAAATAAGTAGATCTCAGTGCACAGATACTTTGGTTTGACGTCCCTGTTCCATCGGGGGAATTACATCAGTGGTGAAGAAGAGCTCATCGCTGAACCATCTGTGGTTGACGTTTGGCTTAAACCAAACCTAGTTACTAAAGTGGAGAAAATTTCCACCACGCCATTTTATTTTATTTTATTTTATTTTTTTAATTATTTTAAGAGACATCCTAAGACATGAGAGCAAAACAGCTGGTGGAAAAATAGAAGAAATATGAGCTCACGGTTCACATTTTATTTGTTTTGTCTCTAATTTATTGCAGCTCATGTCATTCAGGAAAGGTCAGTTAAGAAATTTCATTCTGAAAATGAAACCTAAATTAAATGTTGCATTGTGAGGAGAAACTAGAGTACTTAGGGAGGGAGGGGGGAATGTGAAGGCTTTGTGTATGCGTTTGGTTGGCCATGTTTATATGCTACAATGAGAGATGTAGCATAAGATTGTTGTGGAAGGACTATTTAAGCTTCTATATTCTGGTTTATGTAGTTTTCTGTCAGACACAAGTTTAAGTCGCGCACAGACATCTTCACTGCGTTCTGTGACTTGATGCGGTTAAGGTTATCGGTAACTAGCTGCTCCCCTTGCTAGCTAGCTAGCTTTTTGGCAAGTGCAACTTTATTGCCAGTTAGCTGGACGTAGTTAGTTTTCACCCCTGGCTCACTTCTGTTACCAACCCATGCTTGGCTTAGGTGCATTCTGTGCGAAAAGAGTAGAGCAGAGAGAAACACAAAGCCGCTACCAAGAGCCACAAAACAAACCCCGGAAGTTTCGCAATTCATGCTATTGTAAATATAGCAGAATCCCCCAACCAATTCCTATGTTTATATTTTTTCATCCTGTCTTTGCTTTAATTCAAGGTGGCATTAAAACACTCTGGAAAAAATCTTAAATGTGACTTGATGCAACATGTATCACATTGGTAAATACCAATTATCGACCCAAACAGCAATAACATCAGATATCAAGATCAGCCCAAATATTCATATCGTTTTTCTTTTGTTTTTGTTTTTTTTAGTGAATGAGGTTTTTTTTTTATTTATTTGTATGTGTGGATTACCTGGATTGTTGTTGACACAGGGAAATATAATGTTCAATACTTATTTTTACCCATTGTATTTATACATAAAACATCTACTTATATAGAATTTACCTTGTATTTTAATGTGAAAATGTGCATTTTTTCAGCTCCAAGTCTAAACTTCCACAATAAAATCAGCCAACTGGGACCAATAAGTCCAGATCGGATTATAGACCCACCAGCCAAACATCTGATCCGAGAATGAAGTTGACATCGGGACTGTTACCAAATCTCAGTGCGATCTCTAATCTCTCCATCTTCTCCACAACCACAAAATGTCATGATGTGCGACATTAACTAATGTGCGTCCATGTGCCGTCTGATCTGGGTTTTAGTTACTAATTGGCTGCGGAATTAGTTTACTAGCATCAATACTGTCTCAAAATTTGATTCTTTTTTGCCTGCTATAGCACAACTAGAGCTTATGATTGTTTTTCAGGCATAAAAATCATATATATATATATATATATATTTTTTTTTTTTTATTTTTTTTTTTATAAATTTAAAAAGGTCCTCACACCCCAAATTTCCACAAATCACTCTGAGCCCCTTTTAAGAGGCCACACCCGAGATTCTTCTAGCAGAAGAGAAAATTGGTCCAGAGAGGGAAAAGATGGAAGAAAACAGAACAACGTATAAATTTCATGGGTCAAGGGTTACGACGTTCAGATGAACCAAAGAGAAGCACGAATTTAGACGGGTTTGGTGGTTGGGAAGTGAGTGGGTGTGTTGAGACGTTGCACATGGAAAAAAAAATCTATTTTGTATAGATAAGGGGAAGAAAGGAGTGAGAGGGAGTTGGATTTTTAGTGGGAGGAGATGTTATGAATGTCTTTCCCCCCACCCCCCCTTCCATTGTCATTTCCTCTGCAGCTGGTGCTGGGTTGAGGGGGGAAAAATAAAACATTACAGAGGAGATCTTAAATCTAAACACTGGTCCCGCCAGTGGGCTGGGTACTCCCAACCACTGACACGCCTGCAATAAAACACAGCGTCTGATTTCTGTTATGTGCTGCTAATGATTGCAATAAGCTGCCAGGCAAAGAGTAAAATACATGGAAGCAGCACAAGCTTACTGTTAGATGAATAGTTCTTATAATCAAGCAGGTGTATAGAGACAGGTGTATACATACATTATGGAGTGATTTATATGTTGTTGGGAAAGTTGTTTGGCTCTCTCTTTCATATATGTGTCTGTATTTAGTCTGACAGGAGTAATTCCCCCTGATTTATGACCTCGCATGAGGTCCTGACAGAAACCTCAATCAACCTCCTGCGTCTTCCCCAGGTCAGGTCTCCCTGCTGGGGCCTGACAGCCTGCAGGTCACGACCTTATTAAAATACGCTCTCGGTTGGGATTTTATTACTAGCATCTGCTGGACACCAGTGTTTATAGAGTGCGAGTCTTTCATATAGGTTATTACTTGTAAACAAGTCAAATACAGGCAGATATGGACCGTAGGATATATTTTACTGGATCCTTACTTGCAGTATTATATGTTGAAAACATGGGTATAGTTCTTAATTCACTTAAAGCTTTAAATTAGTGATGATAATATTTCGAAAGACCCAATCTGAGTTTTAGGGCTGGACTCTGATTTCCTGTTTTTGCTCAACTTTGACCTGCCGATGCAGAGCTGCGTCAAGTTTGATTTTTCTTTATGAACAGTAATGAAGGAAAATGTAATTAAAACAATTTTATATTTAGAAGACGATACTGTTTTTTGTTTAGATGTAGCAGCTTTTGTGTGAGAGAGAAGTTTCAGCAAAACGGCTCTTTAGCGTCTTGTATTGGTGATTAACCTGGTTAGTGCAGCAGCATTGCTAAGAATTAGTATTCCAGAAAGAATTTGGAAATGGCTGCCAGTACTTCCTGCATTTTCCATTACAGATGGACATGGAACTCTGAAGGATAAAACACAGCAACCTGGCTGTCCTCAGGTTTGTCTTACTGCAGTCTGCTGAGTCCCTAAAGTAAATCACAGATATATCCCCACATCTTACTTATATTTTTAAATATCTTCTTATCTTGCCTCTCTATGCTCTTCATTTTAATAATTTCAGTGACTACATGCATTTACAACTTATTCTGGAGCTTGAGAAGAGATGTCAGCTCAGTCTGCCGTCACTTCCATATGACGAATTCACAGATCTGACAGAAAAAAATTTTCTTACATTCCACTCAGCTTGAAGCGAACTCTGGACCGCCTAAAAACCAAGGTCTCGGTTTGGTTGAAGTGAACTCTTGTGAGGTTCAAATGCTTATGTGAATGCGAGCAGACCAGTGACCGCTCCAAAAGCAGGAAACGGACTATAGCGAAGAGCATTCTGGGTAAATACAACCAAATAAACTCACAAGTTTAGTGCTAGAGGGAGAAATGCTTCGTGGTCTTTTACCAATGATGAGAGAAATCCTAAAATCTGATTCTCCTTCATTTTTGTTTACATTTTGCAAAGAAGGAAGTTGTGGCCAAGTCTTTCTAAGTTTTCTTCTGTAGTTCTTGGTGCAGTTCCTCCACAGGCGATTAGGGGAAACGGGTTTTTGAAATGGTTTGGATCAATTGACACAGTGCGGTGTGAAAGTGAACCTCGGCAGCTGAAAATATAACAAGTGTTGCAACTTTGATCCCTAAACGAACGGAGTCTACCGGACTATCAGGTGCGAAAACACTCTTCGTAAGCCGCTTGGAGCCTCCAGGGAGACGTCTTGGCTCAGGTTCACAAAGGTTGTCACGAGTGCCGCTGCGCCGCCTCATTGAGAGTCCGCCTTTTCACTCGTGCTGCCTGGAGTTTTGGCATGTAATGAAGCCAGAGATATGGAAGTCATTAAAATTCCTCAGGAACATGTGGACACTTGTTTATTTTTCCTCCCACGCAGGAGCATAGACAGCTGCCAAAAGACCGCTCTGTCCTTCACTCAGCAAGAAAGTACGAGTCCTGAGGAGGACCAGGGAGGTGAAAGATGGATTAGTGGACGGGAGGGAGAAGAGTGACAGAATGAAGCTGAAACGGTGATGGAAGGTGGGATTGTGGATGGGGTGTGCAGGGCAGGGGGGGGGGGGGGGGGGGGGGGGGGAGGGGGAACCCCCCTCCGGGACCACAAACAAAAAATTGGACAAAGAAACGCGGAGGTTTTCATCCCCCCGCACAGGAGGGGGATTAGAAACGGAGGGGTTC
>CAEGAE010081649.1:0-15219 GCA_903067095.1 Girardinus metallicus | reverse complement strand
ATCTGTATGCAACAGCAGCAGCTAATTTACATTTTTATTTCTAAAAAAATATATATATATATATATATATATATATATATATATATATATATTTTTTTTTTACCTCTGGTTGGTTTCTTGAACATGATTTTGGTCATCAGGATGTCTCAAGGTGATCCAGATGTGTCAAACCACTGTTAGCACGTGTACACTCACGGTGTGTTAAAAGACAATCGAGGGCAGATACAGTTAGCGTACCCATGCTAACATCAGTTAGCATGGGTATGCTCACGATGCGTTTAAAGACAATCGAGGGCAGATACATTTAGCGTCCCCATGCTAACTGGTGCTATCATGTGTATACTTACGGAGCATTTAAAGACAGTCGAGGGCAGATACATTTAGCGTCCCCAGGCTAACACCAGTTAGCATGGGTATGCTCACGATACGTTTCAAGATGGCGCGGGCAGATACAGGAAGTCTTTTTTTTCCCCATTTTTGTTCAACTGTTCATTCTTGATAAGAGTTATGAGTCAAACAGTAAAATTACAGGTTTAAAAATAACCGTTTTGCTGCATGTATGAATGGATTACATAAGAAGAGGCTCTTAATAAAAGAAAATCCTATAATAAACAAAAAATGTCATCCATGAACCTGATTTTGAAACATACAAGAGACTACATGTGTTTAGTGATAAAAATTTATTTGTTTTCTGTGAGTAACTACAGTCGTAGTGTTCTCATACAGTTCATCAAACTGGTATATTTTTTATAAAAATTAAAGTAATTAAATCTACATACATCTAATACATAAACAAAACAAAGAGTGAGTCCACCTCTGCTTTAATAGGCGAGGACATGAAGTGCTGCAACACCTTCTGGAAGAATTATCATGTAATTAAAAATCTGTGCATTAAATAACAAAAAAAAAAAAAATCAGACTCCAAACACACAAACCAGATGGTTGAAAACTGCAGAGGAAGCACTCACACACCCATACACACACACACAAACACACCTGTGAGTTAGCAGAAAAAACAAAAACATCTTTGGTGTCTGATTTTTAAGAGGAATCAGATTTCATAAAAAGGTTCAAACACAAACAGCTGGAATGTGACTTTCACCCAGAGTTTCTGCCGCCACACAAAGAGACTTCACAGCAATCCAATAAAACATTTAATCTGCTCCTATGTGATGCTTGGAGTTAGAAACTGGGAAATTAATGCTGAGCTTTGTGATTTTCCTGATTCATTAGCAGTTTAAGGCCACAGGGGGAAAAAAAAAAATCGTCCCACAGCGTGACGGAGAAACTCTGAGTGTGACTCAGGGTGACGCTTTAAGGCTCACAGCAGGAGGCCAAACGTGACTGAAGCTTCGTAAACCTGCAGCTGAAACACAAAGTGAAGATGAAGGGTGAAGCTGGATTGTCGGATATCAACAGGAGAAGCTCAGCTGCAGAACATAAAGAACAAATGTGATGACTGCAGAACCCCGAGTTCAGACTGGGCTCAGCGCAGCTTTAAGGCACAGACTTAGTGAAGTTCTCCTGACCTGATGGCCGCCTCGCCTTCTTTAGATTAAACAAAAGCCGTGTCAAATGTTTTTCATCTGTGCTGGTGTCATTTTAAAGAGATTATTACTTTTGGTAGATTGTAACATTGTTTTTATGTTTCCGTAATGTATGCTGCAGGCGCCTCTTGTAAATGAGATATTTAAATGCTTTCACAGGTCAAAGGTCAACCAGCCAGTCTACATTTAGAAAATAAAGCAAATTTGGAGGCAATCAACTTTTAGAATTCATATCAATTTTGATTGATTTGGTAAACGTGGGAGTGAAAGGGTAAGTTGTTTTTTAAATCTTAAAAATAGTGGCATAAAAAAATGTAATGAAGCACAAAGAGCAAAATTAATTTACATCAATTTGGATTTTTGTTTATGTGGAGGTGTGAGGGTAAGTTGATCTCGTAACTTTTTTTTAATGTTAAAAATAACGTCTTAAATGCAAAATTTAGCTGTGCAAACCAGCATAAACGTAGCAGAGTTGATTTACAACATATTCATTTGATTCATTTTGTAACTGCTGGGGGCTGGTTAACCTTTGGAAACATTAGTATATATTAAAAATTTTTGCTGCACAAACGTTTGACTCCAATTATGTTTAATTTAAAGAAGGCGGGTCGGCCTTCTTCACTCTGTCCCGTCCTGCACTTGGATCAGACAAAACGGTTAAACTTAAAGTGTTGGCAAACATGCTTTTCCTCATGCTTTGAAACATTGTTTTCAAATCAAACTGGGACAAAGTGAGGCATTATGAATTAAACATGTACAGGTTAAAGTTCAGTGACATCACAGCTTCCATAAACTGACCGATCATATGAAAGCAAGCTCCTGAGGCAGGAAGGAGCCTGTTAGAGGAACCTCCAGAGTCCATGTGAGAAAGATATTTGATGTTTTTAAATTGTGAATCTTGTAAAATCAGGAATTGGTTATGGTTGATCTTCATGTGAAACGGCAGGAAGACAAACTTCGGTCTTGGTCTGTGTGGTTATTTTGGAGGAGCTGCTGCTCACAGGTTCAACTGATGTGACCTCATATGAGATGGGATGGTGGGCGGGGCATCAGGTGGGCGGAGTCAAACACAGGAAGCTGCAGGGATGAACTGTTTGGTGCATTCACACCAACCCTGTTTAGTCCACTTCAATCAAACTCTAGTTCATTTGTCTGGAAAGTCTGGTTTGTTTGGGGAGATGTGAATGTAAATCAAACTCTGATGCAAACTAAAATCCAAGCACTGGTCCGTCTACAAACTTCGGTCTTGGTTTGGTTGAAGTGAACTCTAGTGCGGTTCGAATGTATATGTGAAGGCTAAGTTTACTGGAGACCGAAACAAAAGCAGGAAGTAGACTACAACGCAGGGCATTCTGGGTAAACACAACCAAAACAAAGGCAAGAGTCTACTGCTACTGGGAGAAATGTCTGGTAGACTAAAGAGAAATCCTACAACTGCTAAAATCTGATGCTACTCCATTTGTTTACATTTCCTGAAGAAGGAAGTTGAGCTCATCTCTTCTTCAGAGGTTTTTGTGCTGCTTCCTTCAGTAATTCTTTCTGCAGCGCCCCACAGGCAGTAAGGGGAACAGCTTTTTAAATTATTTTGGTTCATTTGACATAGTGTATAGCACCAGCTGAAAAAGAAACAAATGTTCCAATTTTGGTCTCCAATTGAACCGAGTCTACCCAACTATCAGGTGTGAAAACACCCTATAAGAGAGTGTTAAAGCAAAATATAGAAGCTTGTTTTGTTGTTGACATTTTGGTTTATAATATGGGAAAAAAGTTAGCATGTTTCATTCTTTACTGTTGGAAAGAGAGGCTTACCATCACCTGGAGCTTAATGTGCTTTAAGATTGTCACACATCAAACGACCAATCAGAGCGAATCGGCTGCAGCTCTGCACAGGCTCAGATTCAAGTATGAGAAACTCCGCCCACCCATCCCTCCAACCCCTAACTGTTACTGAATTTTCTGACAGGCTGAGGAGCAGCAGGCCTCCTAAACGTCCAACAGGAATCTTTATTCTTCCTCCTCTTCTTCCTCCTCCTCGTCCTCTCCAGCCATCACCTCCACCAGCAGATCTGCTGTGCACGTCGCCTCGCCGAGACTGTTGACGGCCTTCACCATGTACTTGGCATCGTCGTCACCTGAAACCTGGAGGTTAACACCAGAAACACAATGAAACACTGCAAAAACATGCAATCTTACCAAGTATCTTTGGTTCAATTTTAATGGAAATATCTTAATACACTTCAAATAAGACAAAACTAACTTAAATGTTAGAACTTTATAACATCAATATTAAGTAATTATCGATTTAAAACAAGCTCCTATATCTTGCCGAGAAATTACTTGTAAGTTAGTTTTGTCTTATTTCAAATGAACTAAGATATTAGCACTAGAAACTAGGTGAAAAATACTTGGTAAGATGTTGTGTTTTTGCAGTTAATAAATATAATTAATTTAAATATAGTAACATTATGTTCAGAAACACTGTTGTGTCATGTTACAACCACATAATTCATCATATTTTAGGTGGATTTCATGTAATGCAGCAACACAAAGTACAACAAAACTGATGGAAGGAAAAGTTTCAGAAAAGTTGAAGTAGCATTTCTGACTGACACAGCAGCTTCAGTTTCCAGGTCGTTCAACCTAAAAGAAGCGGTGCGGCACCAGATGAACTCTGACCTCTGAAATGATCAAACTGCAGTTTCCTTCTTCATCGTAGTCGATCTGGAAATGTCGGGTCTCTTTTATCGGCTGGTCGTCTTTGTACCAAACCACCTCAGGGTCAGGGTAACCTAAAGCAGAAAGTTTGTAGAGTTAAAATCAATTTTTATTCGTATAAAATCAATTAATATGCTTTAAAAAGTTACGTTTACTGTAAATTGTTAATAGCATCTTATCTCTTTTTAATGTTTCACAGTTTCCACTCTAATAATCATCCTGAAGGATGTTAATCTAGAACATATATCAGTGAGTGTAAAACTGGAACCTAAAGATCAGGATTGTTTAATATTTAACTGAAGGACTTTAATAAAACACAGTCGGGTTCATGATCATCAGCTGATCAATGGGTGTATTGATCGGCTGTACCTTCTATTTTGCAGTCGAAGCGAGCGGCGCTGCCTTCCACCACCTCCACGTCTTTAATGACTGAACTGAACGTGGGTTTACTCTCCGTCTTCTGTTCGTACTCCAAACACTCCAGGAACTGATTATCCTCTGGAAACAAAAAAAATAAATTCTGTGGCTTAGAGAGACGGTTTGCCTTGTTTTATATCAGTGTTTGTTGTTTTCTGTCCGTTGTAATTTTGCCAACATTCAGGCATTTTGAGCTTTTGATTTTCAGATTTTTTACTGCAAAAACAAAATTCTACCAAGTATTTTGTCTAGTTTCTAGTGCGAATATCATAGTACACTTGAAATAAAACAAACAAACAAAAAAAAACAACGTACAAGTAATGTTTAAGTAAGATATAGAACCTTGTTTTAAGTAAACGATTCCTTAATATTGATTAAAAACAATCTAATTCTACTGGCAGATAGTTTTACTTATAAAATAGGGAAATGTCTTTTTATAAGTTAAAAAAATCTGCTATTAGACTTAATACTTAAAAAAAATAATATTAATAAATCATTTACTTAAAATAAGCTCCTAAATCTTGCTTAAAAAGTTACTTTAAATAAGACAAAACTACAATATTTGTACCAGAAACCAAAATACAAAAATACTTGGTAAAATTTTGTGCTTTTGTAGCGTGTTTACTGTATTTAGTAATCAAAATACAGTATTTCACCTGTTTCGTAACTACGAGGTCATTTTTGAGTTGTTTTCGGGTCTCGGGTGTTTGTAATTGTTTTGAAGAGTTTTGTCCATAGTGAGCTGAAAGTTTGTTCCTGTTAAAAAGTAGTTTCTTGTCACTTCAGCTTGTGCAATCCTTAGATACTTTTTACCCTCTGAGATTCGCTGGTCAGCTGAAAATGAGTCCTAGAGTTTGGTAATTAAGGTAGGATGTACAAAAATGACTCGATTGGGTTCGGTACCTTCGGTGGGCGAGCCTTTCTTTGCACTAACTCCAGCCATCATGGCCATGGAGGAGAGTCTGCCAATTGCTCGAACAGCATGACCCGTTTTCTGTCAGAGAAGAAAAAACATTCGCGTTCAAACATGATAGATGACGATTTCTGTAGAGAACGTGCTAAACTTAAAGCTTCTTGTATGGGACACGATAAAAAGAACCTTCAAGGTAACCATTTGTGACTCAAATATTATTTTATCAATCAAATCAAACCAGTTTTTATCTGTACACTTCCAAATTACGTCAATCAGTTCCTCCAGTTTTTAGCCATTTTGTGATTCTGGAACTTCACACTAAATCAACAAATCCCTGCATTTTTTTAAGCTAATGAATCATTTTGAGTTTACTGCAAATTTTCTGCAAAAATGGTCAAAAACATTGAGCTACTCAATGTAGCATCACTCACTGAGTAGCATGCAGTATTTCTTACTTCTACTGCAACGCTGCATCAGCCTTACTTGATGTCAGGTTATCGTCTGATTGATACGAGTAACCAAAACTCAGATCTACTGTCATACAAAGGGGAAATATTGCTAAATTTGCAAAAAATATTTTTAAATAACCACAACAAAACCGTAATTTTGATTGCAAACAATCACAAAAACAATTGTGAAATACTGGAGGGACTAATCAATGTGAAAAGATGTTGAATATTAGTGCTTAATGAATACAGAGACAGCGGTTTATTGATATTTTAACAGTTTGCTAGTGAGTTTTATCAATACATTCTGGTACAATCAGCCCTTGAAAACATTCATGATCTGGATGAAAATGGCCCAAAGTGAAACTGAGTTTTCTAGTCCTGCTGTGAAGCGTTTTGCTGTTAAACATGATTGATCCTCATGTCGTTGTTTACCTGCCACTTTCTCCTCAGGATGTACTTCTTCATCCTCTCCTTGGACAGCTTGGTGGTCTTCATGGTGTTGGTGTCCTGTTTCAGCCAGGGGTGTTCAAAACACTGAGGACAGGACAGCCGAGACCTGAGGAGTCGCATGTTACACTGTGAACACTCAGAGTGACTGCAGATATTTAGCTTTTATACAGTAAAAACATCAAGGTTACTTCATGTCTTTTTTCAGCAGGTTGGTGATGAAGTCTTTGGCGTTTTCAGAGATTTCATCAAAGGCCTCGTCCTCAAAGTCCCAGGTCGCCGAGGTAACATTGGCCAGAGTCTCGTTGTCATTGTCGCCCATGAAGGGAGAGAGACCGCTCAACCTGAGGGAATAAACAGAAAGAAAACCTTAGCTAACGTTTAGCTAGTTGAGCTGGAGTTAAGAGAGTGTCGTTTCCTCACAGGATGTAACAGATGACTCCTATACTCCACATGTCTGTGGGGTAACTGATGGCTTCATAATTTATCACTTCAGGAGCCACAAACTCTGGAGTCCCAAACAAAACCTTCAAAGTTCCAGCGTTTGCTGTAGGGGGACAAAAACAGAAGTTAAATAATCGCTATTAGAAGAAGAAACAGGAAGAAATACTGACAGAAACTCAGTATTTGCTAACGGTTTGCATCAGTAGCTGCGTCTGTTTCCATCAGAGATGCTCACAAGTCATTTTATTCAATTCCAAATCAATTCTCAAATTTTCATGGTATATTTTTGTAAACAATAAAAAAAAAAATGGTGCAGTAGGTCTGCCAGGCCTATCGGTGGCGCTGTAGCACTGCCAGAGAACAGCATTAAAACCACTAAACTGCATTGTTGCTTCTTTTGAACATGTTGGGCTGGAAAAGTGTGTGCAGGTTGCTAATATTTAGGCTGCTTTTCACATTTGTTGAGTTTTTAGAAAGTATTCAGATAAAAATTCTTTTGAAATACTTGTAGCTGTGCAGAAGAAAAGGACAAGATTTGTACATTTAAATAAATGGTGTTCTTGCACTGATTTTATTCATTTATTTTGAAATGACTAGAATCTGTTGAACTTGGCTAGTCAAGTGTTATTTAGTGATATTAGTGATACTGTAAAGCAGAAATCCCAGTGCAAATTCATGATTCAAAATGTCATGGCACCACAAAAAAATAAAATATAACAGGTAAAAAATAAGTTTGGTCGTGTTCAAAGAGTCCAACTCCTGGTATTCTGACCAGGTCAGAATTCCACAAAAGACAACCAAAATGTTTGGAATTGCAAACATAATTTTGTTTAACGGAAACCTGCCAATTCTGGAAAAAGAAAAAAAAAAAAAAAAACTAAGTTTTTTGATGAAAAGTTTTTGTGCTAGGATGAGGTGGATTTTCGGCTGCATAAATATTAATGTAAAAACTGCAATGAAAACTGCAATACAAGTCACCTGACCAACAACTGGCAGAAAAGATGAAGAAGACAACAGGAAGTAGTTGGGAGATGACAGCGCAGCATGTTTTTTAATGACTTATTGCTCAACCAAACTTATTTATGTCTGACTACAATTGCATTTTTTATTTAATGGAAACAGCGAAATTGTGTTTTTTCAACGTTAGCAGCACATCGCCAAAGTTTTGCATACATTTCCAATGGAAACGCAGCTGGTTATATTAATCTGAGTCTGGTTACCGAGCCGGCGGGCGAGGCCGAAGTCGATGAGTTTGATCTTGCTGCCGGTTTTGTTGACACACATGATGTTTTCTGGTTTGAGGTCGAGGTGGACGATGCCCTGTTTGTGGATGAAGTTGACGCCGTCGATGATCTGCAGCATGTATTTAATCACCTCCCTCTCCGTCAGCTCAAAGTCCTCGTCGATGATCCGCTCAAACAGTTCGCCGCCAGAGATCCTGCAGACAGAGGAAACAACTCAAACTGATCCATTACTCCATTTAGTTACTCCGCACCCTAAATGGTTCCTATATTTGAGTTTTTGTAATCGACCAGCACAAATTAATACTGATGAAAAATAAATAATAAGTGAAATAATCTACAAGTCTAACAAGACATTATTATTTCATCGGTTCTGATAAATAGATTCTCAGCATTATTATTTTTTCACTAATGACCCCCATGAACATACGGAGGATTTTCTCAAAATAAAAAACTAAGTTTGATTCTCTGGTGAAACTTGTTTGTTTGTTCCTTCATTGTGACGTCTGCTGCTGTTTCCATAGTGAAGCTGCAGACTGAAATGTTGCAGTCAGATAATCCGACTATAAACACATCTCTTCCTGTTTGTATTCCCAGTTTTCATTGTGTCAGCACTTATTTGTTGCTTCCGTTCTAATGTTTATTTGTCAGAGTTAAAATTGAAAGCTAGACGTTGACTTGCTCCTCTTTGACACGGGAATTTCTTCTGAATGGAAGTCAGTTGAAAGTTCAGCTCGAAAGCAGGAATGACTAAAGAAGAAATGATATGTTTTAGGGTCGGATGAGGTCGAACTTTGGCTCTAAAATTAGCAGACAGGAAATGTTTGCTCCTGAATTCCTCTCATAGCTGAGGAGAAAATTGTTTTCCAGTGTTTTCCACCGAGAAAACATTTTGTACAGCTGAGAGATCTGATCTGTGATATTCTGCTGCAGGTTGACAAAAGGAATAAAAATGAAAAACAAAATGTTGTGATTTTTTTCACCTACTCAAAAATAAACCAGCTGCAAAACTTTAATCAAATCAGTAAAGTAGTCTTATTTTTTATAGAAAGGGATCTGTAAATTATTGCAGATCCAAAATGTAAAACGATTTTTACATTAAAAGAAAGGAATCCACTTTGGAAACGTTTAACTGAAAGTAACGCAATTTTCTTTTTGTCAATTCTGAGCAATGAAAACAAGATTTAGGTCACTTTTATTTAAAAAATAAAACAAAACTAAATTAAAAGAAGATGTGGGTGCATCACAAAAAAATACAAAACACTGCAAAAACACAAAATCTTGTATTCTTATCTAGTTTCTACTTCAAGTCATCTAATCCACTTGAATTGGCAACAATAACTTATAAGTAACTTTTCAACAAGATATAGGAGCTTGTTTAAAGTCAGTAATTTCTTATTTTTGATTAAAAAAAGTTCTTCTCCTCCAGCAGATTTGTTCACTTAGGGGAAGAATGTCTTCTTATGAGTGAAATAATCCATTAGTGGAACTAGTCATTTTTAAATCTATATTTAAGAATTACTTGACTTAAAACAAGCTTCTAAATCAGAAAAGTTAATTATAGGTTAGTTTAGTCTTGTTTTAAGTGTACACAAGAAACTAGACTAAAAATACTTGGTAAGATTTTATGGTTTTGCAGTGAAAGCTGAACTGGGTGCTGGATACTGAATACATTGTAGCCAAGATTGTCTAATTTTGCTTGGATTAAAAATAAAATAAAGTCTCCCCCTGGTCTATGAGGTAGGAGCAAAGTAAAACCCTGCAGAGGGAGCACCTACATCTCCAGCACCATGACGATGTCGGACTTGCCCTCGAAGGCGTCGACACACTGGACCAGTTTGGGGTGATGCAGGGAGTTCATGATGCCGATTTCCTGTCGGACGTTCTCCTTGTCTTTGGCCGAATACGCCTTGATAAACTTCCCAGCCCAAACCTTCTTGCTGGATTTCTCCACCAGCTTGAAGACCTGACCGAACTTCCCCCTGAGGCAGAAACGACACACTTTACGCTGCGCTCACTGAGTCGTGGTTGCTAGGTGATGGTGGGCGGAGCCTTACGTTCCCAGCCGCTCCTCCACGTCGTAAAACTCCTTCACTTTCACATCGGTTTTGATGGTCACGTCTCGGTACTCGGGCTCTTTTTCCGAGTCTAAACACAAACAGGAAGCATGTTGTTGTGGTTCTCATAAACAAACTCACCACAATAAATATTGTGGTGAGTTTGTTTATGTGCAGACGGAGGCTCATACCTTCATCCTCCTCCTCTGCCTCAGCATCATCAGCATTATCTGTTAGAGGAATTAAAACAGCAGCCGTGTTAGTCCAGTTAGTCGTTTTAGTTCAGCCTCCGGATTCAGCTGACCCGTTAAAGCCCAGTTAGTCAGATATGGTTCTGGTTTAGTAGCAGATGGATTCAGATTCAAGTTGGGTAAATCAATTAATCAATTAATCACAGGATAAATGAAAATGAGGTCAATAATTTCCATCTGATTATTGTTTTTCTCTTTTCTCTCTCTCTACCTAAAACTGGATGAGAACTAGCCCCTTTTTTGAAGGACACTTTTGTTTACGTAGATTTCAGTCTCCATTTTATTTGTTGTTTGGGGTTTTGCTAACTTATTTTAGACATTTAAAATGTCTTCCAGCTCCAGGATTATATGTTGTAAGAACTGAAGTTTATTCATCTCTAACAATGTGTTCTTGCATTATTATGCCACAGTACAAAAACACAAAGTCTTATCTAGTGTTTTTGGTCCAGTTTCTAGTCCGAATATGTAAGTTAAAATAAGAGAAAACTGACTTACAAGTAACTTTTCAGCAAAATACTGGAGCTTATTTCAGGTCAATAATAATGTAATATCCTCATGTTAAACATTAAGAAATTATTGACCTAAAACAAGCTCCTATTTCTTGCTGAGAAGTTACTTGTACATTACTCGTTTACGGTGATAAACAGAAACTGGACCTTCATCAATCAGAAACCTTGTTACATGGATTTCTGTCAGAACATCTACAGAAAGTTTAGTTTGAGTTTCTCACCGTCGTCCACTAGTCCCATTGTTACGGCTTCAGACTCGGCGCTCGGCTCTCCGATGCCGTAAATGTTCTGAGCTCGAATTCGAAACTTGTACTGTCGTTCTGGAAGGAGGTTCTGGAAGCACAGACCCTCTGTTTAACCTCTGACCTGAACGGCTCCTGTGCAATGTGTGAGACGAGAGCCCACCTGGATGTTGTAGGAGGTGCTGTTGCAGGAGATCAGCTGCTTCCACTGCTGGTCCACGGAGTCCCAGATCTCCAGGTGGTAGGTCTGCACGGCGCTGCCGCCGTCGTAGGTCGGCCCGTACCACGACAGGGTCAGGCTGGAGCGCCGGATGTCAGAGGTCGCAGGGACCTTTGCTGGGGGGTCGGGTTTGTCTGAGGAGGATTTACAATTATGAATATGATCATATTCAGAACACTTATTTCGTGTTTTTAGTGCAAAAACACAAAAATCTTAGCGAGAATTTTTTTAGTCTAGTCTCTAGTGTGAATATCTTAGTGCAATTGAAATAAAACTAACGTACAATTTTCAACAAAGAAGCTTATTTTAAAAATAACCTATAAAGCTATTCATTACATCCACAGCCTCCAACTCAATGTTTCCACACATGAAAACAACTGCAAACAGATGGGCAATTGTACAACCGTACATCTTTGAAATGCAGAAGTGGAGCCTCCTGCACAACCAACAACAATGCAGCAAGTGGTTTCTGGATGGTAAGTCAACAACAAAGCACTAGTCTTTTCCAGCAGCCATTGTAGAGCGCATACTGCAGTAAAACCAGCTGACCAAACATGCTGGAGTTCAGCGAGTGTTTCATAATTAGCTGGTTTCAGCCTCTCAGAAGACGTTTTTCTTTACCAACGATGGTGAGGTTGAGCGCGGCCTGTCGGAGGCCGTAGCTGTTCCTCAGCTCCACGGTGTAGCAGCCGCAGTGTTCCTGCTGCCCGCTGCTGATGGTCAGCTTACTGCTGCTGTCTGTGCTCTCTATGGAGACGTCTGAGGATCCCTCCTGGATCTGACCCACACAAACACAGCAAACACTCCCAGTCAGAAGGTTTCAGGCTGAACCAGACAACCAGTGTGTGTGAATGAGAGACTCACTGGTTTCCTGAACTTCAGCCAGGTGCAGGTGATGGGTGGAGCTCCAGAGTATTTGCAGAGGATCTCCACCTTTTCTCCTGCCAGGATCTTCATGTCTTCTGGGAACTGAAGGATCTGAGGAGGCAAAGCTGCACAAAAACAGCCCAAATAATTCATAAAAACCGGCAGATAACATTCAGTTCAGATCCATGTATGTTCCTGGTTATCAGTTGGTGTGTTTCACCTTGTTTGGGAGGAGTCTTCGGAGTTGGCTTCTTTATTCTGGCTTCACCTGAAGGAAACAAACAGAGCCGTCAGTCAGCTATTGTTCTGACTGTTTATTTGTTTAATTCGGTTAGTTTCAATTAGTTTTTAGAGTGAGCTTGCTAGTTTTTATTAGTTAAATTATGCCGTTACGGGAGGATTATGGAGTAACCTGCTTGTGTGGAAAATACAAAATCAATTTAGCATCAGTTCAAAAGGCTAATAAATATGAAAGTGAAGGAGCAGAAGACAAAGTTACATCCATCACAGATCTGTTTCACTCTGGTAGTTTATTCACGTTTTCCATCAAATTTTTTTTAACGTGTACCATAAATTAAAGTTTGACTTGCTCTTTGTGTGAGAGTTTCTTCATGTGTGCAGGAGTGACAGACTTGGAACAGAAAGTCCGACTCCATCAGAGAAAAGCAGCAGAACAAGAATGTGAGACGGCAGAGGAGCGTCTCTGACGACCGTATAAGGACAACCTATTAATAGTTCCTCCTGAGCAGGAAGTAGCTCATGGGGTTTGTTATTTATTCTCCAGATGAATAAGAGGCCGTCGTCTTATGATGTTGGAGGTGAAGGTCTGCCTTCTTTCTCCATATTGTTTCTGATTTATCATTTCAGAGAAGACCGCCATCACTTTAGGTTCCCATAAACTCCACAATCAGGAGAACATCTGGTTTTAAAACAGGAGCACAAGGCTTTTTCCACTTCACACACACTCACTAACTCAACTCTTTTACAAACCCTGCTGGTATTTCACTGTTAATAAAACCCGACATGTGACAGAAGCTCAGCTAACACCTTAATATGGTTAACAAAACTTTATTTACTGGAACAAAGGAACAAAGGATGAAACAGGGAAGAGAATAAATCAGAGAAAACTGTAACGCCTTATAGCCCAGATGGTGGTGTTGATGTTTCAGTGTTTAAATCCAAGCAGCATAAAAAATCCTTAAAGTGCTTCCTTCAGAAGAAGAAGGAGGATTTATTTCTTTAAAAGTCTTTAGTCAGAGAAAATAAACTGTAATAAAAAACAGATGAGTCCCAGATTGATACACACTGCAAAACACAAACTCCTACAAAGTATTTCTGGTCTTGTTTCTAGTGGAAACATTGTAATACACTTGAAATATGACTAAACTAACTTATGAGTAACTTTTCACAAAGATTTAGGAGCATGTTCAGAGTCATTAAATGTTGAATATTGATAAAAAGTTCTAGTTCCATTTGCAGATTATTTTACTGTTAAATCTAATATAACTAATGAGTGAATTTCTACTCATAAATAAAAACTAAATATTACACATTATTATGTGTCTGTAATGAGCCAAATTCATGTAAGAGTGAGCACACTGCCCCCTGCTGCACACAGGATTACTAACAGGAGAAAAACTGGGCTATGGTTTTCTAATTATCTTTCTACAGAACAAACAGAACAATTCACAGCTTTTATCTATAAATAAGGTTGTAAATATCTCAGATCAGAAAAATATGATCTCCTTTGCAGAACAAACAGAACCAGAACAGAGAGAACTAAACATTTCTTCTCAGCTACAGCAATTAAAGACCACCTAGTTGATCCTTTAAAAAAAATCTTAAAGCCTTCAGTCAGGAATCTGGGTTCAATGTTTCTGAAACACATTTCAGGCTTTTGTTTCCTCACTAATAATCTTAGTTCTTCTTACTGAACACCTAAAGTCGCCTAAATAAGTGGCGCATTGTTTTTAGACTTTTAAAGGACAGAGTGATTTAAAGTGAAGCTCAGAGGAACTTTTCATCAAGTTAATTGCATCCACAGTTAACTAATTGCTTTCAAAGTGTCAAACAAGTAAAATGAATGTGTCAAACTCAAAGCCCAGAGGCCAAACCGGGCCCGCCATAACTTTTTATGTGGCCCTCACATAAACAAAACCTTCAAAATAACAGCTGTGTGCTTAAATATTTATCAAATCAAAACCATTTTGAGCTGTATTCTGCCAGATAACATCAATATGAGAAGATGTTCAATATGGGAATTACTGATTGAAAGCAAATTCAACAATTTATAAATATTTTAATAGAATAGAAACAAGTATAATTGCTCTGCAGAGGGGAAATTCAAGCGTAGCAGCCGCAACAGGTATAAAGGTTCACGCAAACATGTTCTTCATGTTAGAAACAATATAAATATAAAGAAAAAGATTAACAAGATCAATAAATGATTAATACTTTCTGCTACAACCGTTCCTTTGAGGACATTCATGATGTTAATGTGAAACAAAATGAAAATGAGTTTGACACACCTGAACTAAAAGAATCAAAAATAAATAAAAATCAACAGAAGTAGAACAGCAAACACTCTAGCTATAAGACAAAGCTGCATTTCCATTAACTTTATAACATTTTCAATATCAATTTGCTTAATGGAAACTGCCTAAAAACTCATGTTTTTCAATAAAATAGTTTTTCTGCTGTGTCAAAATTGGTGTTTTTAACAAAACTGCAATGGAAACACTTTTTTTTTTTGCATCACACATCCATCCATCCATTTTCTGTTCACCCTTGTCCCTTAATGGGGTCGGGAGGGTTGCTGGGGCCTCTCCAGCTACGTTCCGGGTGAGAGGCGGGGTACACCCTGGACAGGTCACCAGTCTGTCGCAGGGCAACACAGAGAC
>CAEGAE010081645.1:0-15022 GCA_903067095.1 Girardinus metallicus | reverse complement strand
CAATTCACTGCTCAAATCTTCAGCCGGGGCCCGAGCGCCAAAGAACTGTTATTCATTTTGTCAATAAATCTGTTAAATGCTCCTTTTCTCTGTCTGAGTCTCTCCAGATTGAAATAACTTTTGGAATGAAGGTAGTTAAATCTAGATGAGTCTCTCTCTCGTTACCAGCTTGAATAGATTATCTTCCCTAGACCTGTCTCGGAGTAAGACTCGAGGGTTTAGAGATTTTCTGGACCCATTAGACGGAGAGCTGGTCAGTAGTCAGTCCATGGGAGTTGAGAGGTTTAGGGCGGGGCTGGCTATTGTGCAATAATAGATTGGTGCCCAAAGTGGGGCAGTTCCAAATAAGAGTAGGAGGGCCCTATCTTTCTAAGTGTGTAAAAACAGAAGTGTGATTCTGAATAGCTTACTTTCTGTGACAAATCTAAAGATGTAGAGTTGTCGGTGACTGAAAGGCCGTCAGTCACCACCCTTGCAGTAATTGTATAGCTTACACATGAGGGAGAGCTTTTATTGAGGATAATCGACCAGATCCTGACAGTGAAAGTAGTAGCCAAAGCAGCCTGAAGCCATCCCTACTCAAGAATGTTACGAAAGGCTTTGGGGACAGGCAACTCAAAGACAAAGACAGCCATGAGTGTCGGAGAAGAAGCATACTCATATGTCAGATAGATGCAAGCAATTCCACAACACGATGATGGTTCCAACCATGAAGGTCATGGTCGGAGGGGAAGGGCAGAGCGGTCCATGCTCTCCAAATCCCTGCTCCAGTAGTATCCCATGCAGCTGATACTACTGCAGCTGGTAAAACCGGTCAAAGTTCTTCAACCGGCACTACACCACGAACACAACTGGTTTCATACAAGCAGCGATGGAATACATGCTGAAGGAATGAGGAATCTACTACTGCTCCAGGCATCCGGACAACACCAGCCTTGCTGTTGTTCAAAGTCCGGTAGAAGTCGGCAAGAAGAGCGAAATCAAGGTGTGGCTGGCCACCCTGCTCGAGGACTGGACTGACAGTAGAATAATCACCATCTACAGCCCTTCCGAGAAGTATGGCGGCATAGTGAAGATGGCAACTCAAGCAGCCGGAATAGATGGGATCTTGGTGAACCCGGACACCAGAGGTACCTGTCATTACACCGAATGTATTGAAGTGCTGAAACGGCTTGCTGCCTACAAGAAGTCGTGAACCAGCACTGGAGCCAACAATGGAGCATGACGACTCAAATGTACATGAGGTACCATCAAAGCATTCTAGCAGACCCCTAACACTACAAGGGGAGCAGAGACCACTGGCTTCGGTAACAATAGACCTAACTTTAGATAGCAGCGGAGGAAAAACAAATTCAACCAGATCCATCACTAGACCAATAGGCTCCCTAAGAACACACGGACAAGAAGCCGAAGAAGAACCCCGTCACCCAATCTCGGAGCAACAACTAGTAGAAACTGCCGACAAATGGTCCTTTCAGCAAACGCAAAGGTCCAGATTCCTTCCCACGGTCCACAGCACAGAGAGGAAACCACTGGGCCCCCCAAGAGCCCCACTTGGGAGCAGCTCCGACGACGGAGAGGATGACTCGGGTGAGAAAGTGTGGGGAACTGGCAGATTTAAAAAAGCGACCCAAAAATTAGGCCTCTGAAAGGTGGCTCATGAACTGGCAAGGCTACACCCAGAAGCCATCTGCGTCAAAATGCAGACCGGACTTAAGGTACATCGGTACATCGGAGAGCCTTGGGGCCTTACTTTCAGGGTGGAGGCAACCATTAGTGACTGGGCTAACATATAAATGACACCTCTAGTGGCTCACCACCCCTTCACCGCCAACTTTAGATCAGCTGACATAGGGATTATGCATGATGTGATGCTACGGCGACTGAAAAAAGCCTCCTCCAAGTATGCACGAGAAACTCATCAGAAGCTGGATGAGAACAATGAAGGAGAACCACAGGTGGCATCACCAGAACCAACACGTCAAACCCCTTTATCAACTCAGAAAAGTGCAATCCATCCAGGCTCCAGAATCCAGCTCCGGCCTTGAGGCCTTTTGTGAGTTCAAAAGGCTGAAAACAGTAGTTAGAGACAAAGGAGTGGATGAGGGCAACAAAGACTACCTTAAAGACGTATGGCCAATGATGACAGCTTCAACTGAGCACGACGGTGCCAGAAAGCTGTGGCTGACCCATGTAACAGCAGACCCTTTGGTTGGACCTGAGTCTGTGCGGAGTCACTATGAAAGGTTGGTGCTGGAAGATATGAATGATGAAGATTCCCAAGTCAAAAGAGCCAAAGGGCGACTGGATAGAGGGAATCGGCTAATGCCAGTTTGGCATGCTTTCAAGCAAAACATCCCCCCAGCAAGGTACATGAAGGTCCTGTGTGAGGTGACAAAAGGAAGAAGAGGATAAATGACTTTTGTAAAGATTCCAGTGAGAAATACAACAGTTACCCAGATCGACCAAGTAGTGCAAGCATACGACCTAGAGCAGCACTATTATGAAGAAAAAAGAAAGAAAGAAGTCAGTCCACCAGGGAAGACTCCGAACAAGACCAGCATGCGACCCTCATCCAACTTCCAGAGCAGACCATCCCAGCAAACGGCACAAGAATCACAGGAAAAGTTCTCCGGCCAGTCGGCGTCATCAAACCAGTGAAGAAAAACACATTTCTGTCAAGAGAAGATTACAATAAATTGACCCCAGAATAAAAGAAGGCCCTCCATGAGTTCTGTAGCTGCGGGACCAGGGGGCCATCAAAGTAATGGCCTCAAGGTCGCTGGTCATCCTGGAAAATGCCTACTGGGAGGAGGACGAGATCTATGCAAAAGTGGAAGGAATAATGTTGGGGTGTTTTAAACCTATAAAATGAACCACACAAAGATCATGAGTTTTATGGCCTACCTTTGCAAAGGGAGAGATCACTGGCCTCCGAACTGCTCATGCCCGTAGGTTAGCAAGCTCTGACTCCCCTACGGAAGGGTGGGTCGTTTTATTGAGAGAAAGGTGAGAATTTGGAGAGTGGAACATTCCACTCAACTCACCCCCAATCCCATGAATAAAGAAAATAAAAACACTACTTAAGGGAAAGTCAAAACTAGTTAAAATGTATGCCCTGTGCACAGCAGTTATATTTTGAACATTCTTGATCATACAAACATAAAAGATGATATAAAAGATAAAGCAAACAAAATAATAAACACGGGGGAAATGTTAGAAATTTTAAGGTTTTATCATTTTTTTATTAAGGTAAAAGTAAATTAAGACAATGAGGAAAAATCTTTATGGCTCCACAGAAAACTATTTACCCTTATGTGACTGAGGTTGTAAGTCTACACTCACCATTTGTATCGAATAACCAATAACCAATAACAGATTTTTGTCATTCCCTTAATGCATGGCAGAAAACAAGTCATGAAAATCATAAAAACAGTAAATATTACAAGAATTGGAATCAGATATTTTAATAACAACTGCCACCAAATGCTCATAGTGAACCAGTCCCATAGGCTGTAATTTTTCTGCTCCTCATCCTGACAAATGGCTTTCTGCATATTTCTCAGTGACTGCATTGCCTCCTCGATGTGGGTGTTATTTTCCCCTGTTTTGTAACCCCATAGTTCTTAATGCTACAATCTCCTTCTTTTGTCCTTCTTCGATGGTCAGAGAGAGGTTAACAAACGTGTGAAACCGGAAAGCCGGTGTTTCCACATACAGCATCATCTTTGTTACTCCTACCCAAGGAAAAACAGAAGTGAAGCTGTAGCCTCGGATAAGTTACAGTCGGCAGGGCGGTCACCTCCTAATGCCATTATGTAGAAACACTGAGTCTCGTTAGCATCCATTGCCTTGATGTGAAAGATAGCAGTGAACTCACTGCTAGTCTGGAGCAGGCATAACTGTGTCAGTAGATTAATTTTTCATAAACTGCAGGTAGGTGGTCCATAAGTTCCCATCGCCATCATGGTTCTCATCGAGGTTCAGCAGCCAATTAATCATGTTATCAGAGTGGAGGGGCAGGGACTGGCCATTCTCAAACAAACACACTGTAACCACAGCACAACAGAGGCCCCGCCAGATGTGTGACCCCCTTGTTGCTAGGGAACAGATATGTTAGATTACCTTAACTAAATGGAGCAAGGAGTTTCTTGTTTCTTCACTGGCATTGAGACGAATCACTTCTAAACCGTGAAACCCCTTTGTAGCCAGACTTTTCTCCTTACCCCGATTTAAGGATCTAACACTCTGCAGCTTACAGTGGCTCAGGTGTATCCAGGAGGGTCTTTCTGCAATCTTTACAGCCGTGGGAGTTGTCAGCAGGACTTGAATCGATGGCTCCTCCTGTATGGGCACAGAATGAGATGGCAGTAACTTTGTCTTTGACACTTCTTTAGCCTTTAACATTTTTATCATGTAATCAGCTGTTTCTTCTTCGTTAGCTTTCTGAATATCATTTCCAAAAACAGGTAATCTCTATAATCTGCCATGCATTACTTCAAAAGATGTAATTCCATCTGTACAGGGTGTGATTCTCATATATAACTTTACTAAATCCAAACATTCAGGCCAAGGCCTGCCTGTTTCTTCCATGCATTTTCTTAATCTGCTTTTTATGGTTCCATTTGCTGCTGCTGCTTTAAAGAGGAACTTTGGAAGTACTGATTTGTTATTGACCTGAAAAATCATCTAATCATTTATTGTTGCGCCCTTAGTCATCCACATTCGTTTCTCTGCCTGCAGTGCGTCATCTTGTATGTCTTTCAGCACCGTTTTATCTATTATCTGTTGCTCTCCACTCTGTGCTGAGAAATTGCCTGTCTCATGCTTCCCTGTTGCTGCTTCTTTTGCTATTTTATCAGCTAATCTGTTGCCATTTGAAACTTTGTCCTGTCCTGAACTATATGCTGCGCACTTACAAACTGCTAGTTTAGCTGGAAGTTGTATTGCTTGCAGGAGATTTTTAAGCAAAGATGCATGAGCGACTGGTTTCACTGTAGATGTTTTCATTCCTCTATGTTCCCACTGTAGAAAGGTGTCGAGAAAGCAAACTGGCTACCAGTGTATGCCATGAGGTGCATGTCTTTGTCCAGTTTGCAGATATTATTTGTGCTGCCTGTGCTGAATGAGTGCTTTGCAGTTTTTCAGCTTCAATTATTTCATTAGGTAGGGCAACAACAGCATAACCTGTCTGATTTTGTCCTGTAGGGTTAAAGCAGTTGTCTGTATCAATGCTAGTTTCAATACTGCAAATGCTGTTTCAGCTTTTGGATTCCAAGTTATTCTATCAGTCATGGCCATGGGTGTACCATGAATTCAATCCTGAATTAAATCCTTTTCAACGTGATGTGGAATCCATGCCAAGTTGCAAAGTCCAAGAAATGACATCATCTCCCTCTCAGCTACAGGTTTTGGTGCCTCAGCAATTGTTACTTTATAGATTTAATGATCATCAATCAATCATACCTAGATTAAAGGTTCTTAACTTTAGTATAGAACATATTACTTTTATTCACAATCACCAGTTTGGAGTGACTAATTACATCGACTAGGGTTGCTTAAAATATCAAGCTTTCATTTAACTTTACATTTCAGACCAGCCGACAATGCAATTTTAAAATATTAAATGATTAATAACTTAATCAGTTAGTCAGTTATTGAGTACAGTTTGTTAAAATTTCTAACAATACCCTACCTGGTGGACACCGGAGGTTAGTTGTCTATGACCCACAAAGACCTAGAGACAACAAGACACCTGAAAGTTCAATTTGCCAACAGGAAAATCGAAGAAATGCCATATGGGACATGGAAGGGAGTAGTTTGGGTGAAGTGTCCGTACAACCTTCCCACAGTTAAAGATTTGGAAGAACTAAGCAAAAAGAAGAGAAATCATCGCACCATGGAGCGACAACTAACAAGCCCGAAAGCCAGATCAGTGAAAGTGACAGGCCCCATACAGTCCGAACCAGAAACACAAGACTGGTATAAGCCTGTCAATATATCAGAGGTGACAAAACAGAAGCCCGCAGAGAGTGACTTCTCCCTGACTGGGAAGAAGACACTGCATGAAATCATAGTTACAGCGCATATGGCACGGTTCAAGAACGATTGTGGGGATTTGGGCCCGAAGTTTGTTAACCACATCGAAGATGGGTTTCACCCGCCTGTCTGGCAGTACCCATTGAACCTGGGAGCAGTTGAGGAGATGGACAAGATTGTGAAGGAGCAGAGCATCCTGGAGATCATCAGAGAGGAGCTCAACCCCATCACCAACAGCACCATCCAGGAGGTGAAGAAACCTGAATCGGCAGGAGGGGGTTGGCGACCAGTCATCAACTCAAGGCGCTGAATCGAAGAACTAGCCAGTTTGATCAAACACAAGGAGCACTGAAAACTCTCCGAGTCAAGAAGTTCAAGTCTTGCATTGATCTGGCAACTTGATTCTTCTCTCTCCACCTCGCCAGACAATCCCAAGGTAAAACAATGTTCACCCAGAAGGGCAAGAGCTATGTGTGGCAAAGGTTACCTCAGGGATACAAGAACTCCCCAAATGTATTTCAGTCAGCGGTAATGGCTAGGAGACGTAGGTGCAACTGTGTACATTGATGATGTGTTTATTGCTGACAGCACAGAAGAAGAACATCTGCAGAAGCTGTAAAAAGTGAGTGAAAGACCAACAGAAGCAGGTTTGAAATTAAACCTCAAGAAATGTCAATTTGGACAGTTCCAGTTAAATTATCTGGGATTCCAAGTCACTACTGACTTGGGACTCACAGATGGATACAGAAAAACCATCAGATGAACCATCACAATCAGAACATGAGTTGCAGAAAATTCTGGGACTTTGTAATTATGTCAGAGAACATGTTCCCAACTATCAGAAGTATGCCAGATCATTATACAAATTCCTCAAGAAAAGTGAAGGTGATGAGCCAGGAGCAAAAAGGAGCCTGGATTTGGACAGCAGAAAATCAACAAAACCTTGAGAAACTGAGAAAAGCAGTTTTTCTTAGAAGACGGGACATGACTTCATCCCTCTTTGCTTCCTATCTGATGGGCCGAACATGCATCAAGTAGCGCAGGGGCTCTGTGGTAGTCTTGTTGCTGACCATAGCTTTGGTGGCAGAGCTGGTGTGCGGAGGCATTCATGCCACATGCACTGGCCCTCTCAAGATTGCAACAGCGATCGTGGAAGAATCCCTAGCAGTGGCCATCACTGCTAGGGATGGATAGAGCCAGGCTCTATCCATCACAGGCCGCGGAAGGAACTGCTGGCTCCAAAGATGGGCTGTTTTAACCTTATGGGCTGGGGGGCTTTGGTGATTCTTTATTGGGCGAAGAATAGCCACAAGATCATTTGAGAGGTTAGGGTGGTGCTGGCTATTGCGCAATAACATAAGCAAAGGTTGAAATCCTAAAATAAGGCAAAGAAATGGTCAGAATTTCAGAAAGGTGCAACAAGAAAGGGGATACTTATGAAATATGAAGACTTTTTCTTACAGCTTTTTTGTACCACACACTTTTGCAATTCATTCATTGGCACACTTCTTTCCAACACTTCTTTCTAATCACAAAATCTGCTAACTTTGATCACAGAAGAAAAGAGGGGCAAGCCCAGCAGGGCTGAGAAATTTCACTACATTTGCCTGATGTCCCTCCAGAAAATAAACCAATGAACCATCCATAAAAATGAACAAATACTGAATCAAAGTAAGAATGGAGGACACACCATTCTTCTGAAATTTGGTTAATTCTTGAAGTTGATGTAGATTTGAATAGAGTCAGTGAGATCACTTTTAAAAGAGGGGCCCACCTATTGAAGCAGGTTGATCACATGCAAATTGAGGAAAGAGTAAAGGAAAATGCACAGTTACAAATTGAGAAAGCTGTGGGAGCGACAGAGTTTAGGGGTTGAGGAGCCCTGATTAAGAAAATGTTTCTTGCAGAATAGGGAGAACAGTGTCACTTCTTGTAAAAGCAGAAAGCAAGGAGAGAAAAAAAATCAGAAATGTTTTATTTTAAAATATGTACAATTTTAAATTAAAGCAAAACTAATAGTAATGACAAACATTGGTAATAGAGCGGGATTATCAAATACAATGTAATATGTTGGGCCATACATGAAGCTTAGAGCACATAGCTTTAGCCTACACCGAGCAGCGCAAGCATATTTTCTACTGCTCTCACCAGAAGCAGCTGAGGCTTTTTACAGCTGTCTTTATCAGGGATTTTACGCTTACAAAATTACCAGCTCAGCAAAGGACATAGACGGGAGAGTCTGAAAATAGAGCTGAAAAGACTCACTCAGGAAAACACAGTACAGCATACATAGTTTTAACAGATGAAAATAAAGATAAATGTAAATGACGAAACAGGATTCAGTTGTTTCATTTGGCGATGAAGAAATTCAACTTCCCTAATTGCAAATGCTGTACATTGAGGGAAAACCCTTTTTTTTTTTCTTGAAATCAAAACAAACACATTTTTCCATGTATGAAAGAAAAAAAATAACAGCTTATTCATAAAAACTGTTTAGAGAATCCCATTAGGGTGATGGAACAGTGGATGTTCTTGCAGCAAAATGTCATTGCTGTTGGAACTGTTTCTCCACTGACTTTCTCTGGCAGTTTTTTTCTACTCTTTTCAAGTTGGTACATTAACCCTTCCCTGCCAATGGGTGGGGCTAAAATTCAAGGTTGAGCTCATGGGGCATTGGTAATTTTTGACAAGCAAAATGTAAATATGGACTAGAGAGTATGTTCCAGCTGTTGATAGGAACTAACTTCAGGGATCACAATTCACAGCCTCCCTGGGAAAGGTCACACAGGGCTCTTTGAGTCACTTTGGTCCTCCTGGATTCAAGGTCCAACTATATCAGTAGAAGCCTCCTCTCACTGAGCAGACTTTACTTCTTAAGAAAGCTTAGGTCCTTCAGTGTTTGTACCAAGATGTTGCTGATCTTCTTTAAATATGTTGTGAAGAGTTCACTTGTATGCCATCATCTGCTGGGGTAGCAGCATCACCCACCTGCTTGGGGAGGTGGGTGGGGGTAAACACAGTGACTGTTCTGTCAGTCAGAATGGAAACTGTTCTGGAACCTCTGGAGATCATTGGGGTGAGGAGGATTCATGAAAAATTAAAAACCTTACAGAGAACTCTGAGTATCCTCAGAAAACAGAGCTTATTCAGTCAGTAATTTATGTTAACAATGTTCCTCTTTGGCAATTAAAAGTTAACCGATTGCTATCTAAGCAGCGTCAAAGGTATCTGACAGCCTTTTCTTTAAGATATTTATCTTGCTGTGACAAATAAAGACTGCACCATTGAAATTAAGTGATACAAGACAAAGATTTATTTCCCTTCCATTACCTGTAATCAGAGGGGGTGAGGAGGGAGGATGTGGGGGGTGTTGCTTACTTTCATCTACAATAATCCCTAAGTATAGAGTGTGAAAAAGCAAAACCACCAAGCGGTATTATTGAGTGAAGTTTTATTTGTCCCTTGCATTTGATCAGCAGCATATAGCTCATTTTATCAATGCACTTTGCTGTTTTATGTTTTCTTCATTAGCACACAATTCAAGAAGATGGACAGACATAAAGGTGTGTGCTGCTTGGTACTACACGTTGAAAACCTCCTCTGATGGAAACAGTGATGGGGAAGCTGCAGAAATAACTCTGCTGTGTGGAATGAAGAGATGAGTCTGGGGAGAGAATCCCAAAAGCCTGAGATCTTCTGCCTCATTGGCAGCTTAATAGTCTGTGTCATAAATGGTGTCACCACCTCATCTATGCTTCCCCTGCAAACCTTTATCTCAACATACCCACACCCACCCGCCCCAAAGGCCCCATCTGTCTCCACACTATTCCCAGGATGAAGACCGATACCTCAGTCTTCATCCTGAGCCTGGCAGATAATATTTCCACTTTCACAGCAGGAGATCCTATCTCACTTCTGCAGGCATCATCAGCATCACTGTGACTTTGCTCTTTAATATATTTATAAATCTATCCACCAGCCACTCAGCTCACCTTTTTATAAAATAACTGAAAATAATAAACAGTGTACTGTCAAAGGGGTGGAGTGTGTGAGGACCTACACACAGCATGTGATAAGCAGGTTAATAGAAACTTAACTTTGAACAAATAAGAGAAACTGTAAAAAGATAAATTAATCTAAAACATGATTAGAAGGCCCTGGAAAATATTGACTGAGAAGAAAATGGTTACCTCCTGTCTATTCCTAAGATTTTTCCTTGAGAAAATATTACAGAAGCTAGTTAGGAAGTAACAGAACAAATTCTGCAAAAGAGATCCGATCTGAACAAACTGCCCATGACCAAAAACGTCCGTTAAGCAGTGTAACATATTATTGAAATTCTTCTTATTCTGTCATTATTATTTCATCTGGTAATCAGAAGGTTGTGAGGTTGATTCCAGCTTTCCATACTGATGCACCCTTGAGCAAGCATAATGTCCTCCATACAGTTAATTCCAAAATAATTCATACACCTACTAGGTTTACATAGAAAATTATTTCCTTATTTGTTTCTGATGGGAGCGAGGACAGGAATCACTCAAAAGATAATAAAAAATTATAATGGAAGCATCAGATAGTGGAGCCATTGAGAACCTGCTGACCAGCAGTATCTCAGTCTTGGAGCTGTAAGGTCTCAGACAGGAAGTCTCTGCAAAGAATGGTGAGGGCAATAGAGAGGATCTTTGGAACTCCAGTCGCCCATTCCAGAACATTGCACACCCCCACTGCTTAGCCAGAGATATTATGATATTTGTGGTTTTGGCTCTGATGGAGAACAACGCCAATAGAAGGATTTGGAGGGAGAGTGTGTTCAGAGCTCTATTGATCTGGGACATGTTGATTATGTTTTATTAGCATTTAGCTCTGCACAGAAGAAGGAACTGTGCGTTACCGGTGCAGGTCCAGCTGGAGCTGCTGACAGGCCAGACAGTCATCCTTCAGTCGAGCCATTCCAGTTTTGTGAATGTGCCTTTATGGACAGAAAGCATCTCCATTTTGTAAATGTGCAACTTGCGCTATTTGAAATATACGTCTATTCCCATTCACCGCAAAGGTCTTTCTGGGACTATGTATTGCTCTGCTGTTCAAATAAGCATTTCCTCTTGGATCTCTATATTTTCTTTTTTTTCTATTTGGAATTTTGTCTTTACAATTTATTATTTTTGTGAGGTGACCTTATGTGCCCTGAAAACATATATTTTAAAATAAAGTGCATAATAATTACTACTTGTCCTGATCAGATGTTTGTTGTTAGCAGAGTACTTGGCTAGACTTTTACTGCTTTTTTGTAAAGCAGTAAAAGTCTAGCCGAGGACTATTTTCATGGTTATTGCTTCATGTGGTCGCAGCATTCTGGGTATTTTTACTAATTTAAATATATATTTGTAAAGGGAAAAAAAATATTTATTCCCTTCACAATGTCATTTGAAAATTTTTATTTTCATTACGATTGAAAACCTGCTTACATGTTTGCTTTGGTATTTGGATGATTTATCTGGTCATTCCAAAATCCATTTGTTTATAATAAATATATTGGTAGGTTTGAAAGATTACTTTAAAACGTAGGTACTAATTTTAAGTCCCAACCAATGACACAACAACTGAGACAGAGCAGAGGTTCAAATGGCAAACCAACTGCTGCCACTGTCATGATATGTGGTAGAGGTGGTGAGGCAGAATTCAATCAAAGGGTAGACGGGAAAACACAGAGACTCTACAGAACACAGAAACCTAAATTAACATAGAGGAAAAACCCAAAACCTTACAGCCAATGTCACTACCTTGACTCCTTAAGGACAGTAGAGTCAATGTTTAAGGGCCGCCATCACAAATTGCTGATATCATTCCTGTGAAGAATTTGATGGCAGACCTGAGAAGGTATCAGAGGGAGGCAGCCATCAAACCTGAGTCATTTACATTATTTCTAACATCCTGTTGTAAGAAGCAGGTGGAAGGAATGTTCTAGCCAAGTTATGCAGTTCAAAGACAATTCTAGCAAATACTGATAGCAAATTCTATATTTCAGAATTTCAAGTAGAGCTTGAAAGGATATGCTTATTTTTACATTGTGTATATTAGTATTTGGTTTTTAATTATATATAGACCTGCTTTACAGGTTTTAAGTGATAAAAAAAATATATTGTTGTCCTTATCACGTTTCAGTAATCTATCATCAGCAATTAATTTAGTTATACTAACTACAGTCAGTATCACTGACTAGAATAAATATTCTTAGTCCTCTACTTGATTTTTGTCTTTTGGCTTCCTGTGGTTAGGATAACACTGGGCCATAGCGACATCATTCTGGCAGCTTTTAATGCAACGTCAATACAATGACTTCCAATGACAATAGAACCTGAAGCCATATTTTCACTAAATGGCAGCTGGTTCATGAATAATCATTTATATTATCTGGAAGTCACAGCAAGACAACAGGACTCATGATAGACACTGCAGAAGAGATATGGAGCCATAAAGATCCAAAGAATAAATGCAAAATCTGGGAAAGCAAACAATAACAGCATTTCGGCAGCTTTACAACTGCTGAGGAATAAAAAAATTGTAATTTGCATGAACAGGAAAAAAACACATTGATATTGTCCATCATTTCATGTAAATGTTCCTAAGTTTATAATGTTCTCATATGTTCACAGCTGAGCTGATGACTAATGACTACTCTGAGTTGTGTATTGATCAGACAAATCCCAGAACATCTGGAACCCGCAATATCCATATGTTCACAAGACAAGCTCAGAAAAAAAAAAAAATTTATTTTATATGCAAACACGTGCATATTTCAGGAATTTATACAGCTATAAAATTAGCAGCAGAGACATTGTGTGAACAGGGTGTTCCCTTTATTCTGCAGGTTTTACAACAACTACATTTCTATACATCTGACAGAAAGACAGGATTAATTGCCCTATGGTGCCAAACAAAGACATAAGGACAACCAATCAAAATGCTTACTTTCTGCAAATAGAGTTGAATCAAATGCACAATGTTCAGTTGATTGCAAAGTTATGATTAAACTGAAAAATGCAGCGATGATGGGACTGAGGAACACAAACACAGTATGGAGCTCTGTCATGTGTTTGAGGGGCTGAGATAAAGGCCATCTCTGTCTGGAAGATAATGACCATCTCTAAGAGCACTCATGTCCAGAATACAGCAGGGTGACAGAGCTTTTTGAAGCTATTATACACTCATAGCTGGTTTGGGGGCAGGGGGGGTCAACAAATGAATTGACACTGACCTGCTGTAAATTCACTTCTATGAGTCATTTTGACATTTTGAGGTTACTTTTTGAGGATCATGACTAAGTAGCAGCCCCAGTCTTTAAAGCTTTTATGAATGGCCACAAGAATGCAAGAACAAAAGGGGTAGCATTTCGTACACTATGTAGTTTGGGGTAATCTGAGGTATTTTATTTGTTTGTCCATGATTTGCCAACACATACATGAGGATATTCCAACTTACACTCTAACAACAACCAAATGAATTACCTATGAAAGATTCATGCTAAAAAGGAAAAAAATAAAACATTTTTTTTATGGTTCAAAACTTAAAATAAGAAAGTCGCACAATTAAAACAACAAAAAGGGGGTCGATTTCAACCTAAGTTTGAGCAAAGCTCAGAGTAAAAATTATTCCTGCTGATTTTTGTATATCTTAAAAATATTCATTCTCTTTTAACTTCAAATTGTTTCATTACAAAAACACATTTTCAATTAATTGTATAATTTCATAGGTAATCAATTTGCAAATGTAGTAGAGGCTTTATAGTCATGAAGACAAAAAACCTCTGAGCTAATCAAAGAAAATGTTATTAAACAATATGTCACGGGACTGATACAAAAAGTCTCTAAGGCCCTGAACATAAACTGAAGTTCAGTTACATCCACCATCCACTTGGATCTTTTTATTTTCTTTTTTTTGTTTTCTATTTGGAATTTTATCTTTACAATTTATTATTTTTAATTAAAGCAGCCTTAGAGTTCAGTAACAGTGGTCACAGGAAAGATCTTTGTAAGACACTGTAAAACAGGCAGAAGTAGCCTGACTGAAGACACTCTGACACATAGGTGACCTTATGTGCCCTGAAAACACATTTCAAATAAAGTATAAAATTATTATCATAAATACTTCTACTGCTACAAACAAGGACCGTTGTCATGGTTATTGCTTCACATAGTGGCAGCCTTCCAGGTATTTATACTTATTTACATATCTATTTATGGGTGACAACAGGGTGGACCAGCAGCTGAGCTATATTTCCCGCAAATTAGGATGTATAAAGGAAAGGTGCGCAGGTATGTGCATGCACATGGCTTTATACAACTGAATTTTTTTGTGTGCCGCTCTTTTCTAAATTTGTCATTACACCAATTTTTAGTGTGAAAGCTGGGCACTGTTTATACACGAGGCCACAGGTCACCATGACTACGCTGAATGAGGTACAAACTTCAGCAGCTGAGATGGAGAGACTCTTCAGGCAGCAATTGTTGCCCACTCAAAGCAAGGAGAGACAATAATTCAGATCAAGGCTGGACTAGAGTTTGCCGAAAAGCATCAGAGAGACTCTATAATCAGGTGGACACTTCTTTGGTATGTTGAGATGAAAATTGAGGTCTTAGGCATCAAACAAGACAGTGTTCATAAAACCTTACATTAACAAAAGAAAATCTGAACAAATATTTTCATCCCTAAAGTTCCATCTACAATGTTGAACTTTTTTCCACATTTTTCACTTAATAAAAACTTTCTCCAGTTGAACAGAAACAAAACTGAAGCTATTATTTTTGGATCTAAAGAGGAGCAATTGAGGATCAATGCACTACTTCAGTCATCACAACTTAAAACTAGCGATCAGGCCCGAAACCTGGGAGTATTGATGGACTCTGACCTGAACATTCAGAACCACATAAAGACAGTTACAAAGTCGGCCTTCTATCACCTGAAGAACATCTCCAGGATTAGAGGA
>CAEGAE010081643.1:0-19777 GCA_903067095.1 Girardinus metallicus | reverse complement strand
TATATATATATATATATATATATATATATATATTTACGTATGTGTTCACTCCAAGTTGGGGGTGTGTTCATCCCCAAGTTCTTACTTGGGGATGAACACACATCTGTGAGGGCTTCACACAGAAAGCTGTACTCAGCCAGTGTACACAAGCAGATCTTTGGCCTGGTTCCTTACTTTGACTGTGAAATGTAAAGATTTGACTTTGTCAGAACTGGAATCTGGAGGGAATTTTCAGGCACACCGGAATAAACAGAGTTATTTTACTCTGGAGCTAGAATTACTTCACACACTAAAATCTATTAATATTAGTATTATATATTGATTGAATAGCAATTAATTAGCAAGAATAGGGGAAAAAAAAAACATTTACATGAAATGAAAGCACAATGTTTGTCAAAATTAACATGTTACCCCACCAATATCACTACAGACATCTTTTTAAAGAATCCCCATGAAGACAGAAGATCATGCCTTTAAATGTTACCCATCCTGTGGACTTCTGTTTGCTACCCAAACAACAGCCAGTTCGGATTTAGTGTTCTGTCTCTGTTTTTCCACTAATTTAGGCAAGTCACTCTCATTGTGGAAAGGAAACGCTTGACCGAGGCAGAGGCTGAGGTGAATGACAAAAAGAATTTAAGCAGAGCTGGAAACAAAACATCCCCTGCACAAATCTGTTAGGAGGCTCGGTGCAGATGCCTCCCACATAAGACAGGTAGTTTGTCAGTTGCCCAAATTCAGGAGTCTGGAAAAATAAAAATCCAACCCAGAAACCACTAATATCACCTAAATAATGAAACATGTTGCGGCGCTTTAAAATTAAACATGCTCTTTTAAAAATGAAATATGATTGTGATTATAGTGCCCTTCACATTTATTAGTACTGCTGGAAAAGATTTGTAAAAAGCCTCCTTGAAAAATTCACTGTAGTTCTTCAATAGTGTGTTCTGAATATTTTATTTATATTTCCTATGATCCCCCTCACTGAGTGTGGTTGCAAGGTAAACTTTGCTCCTTGTTCAGCATTGCCTGTTAGAGTTGCAGTAGCTCATAACAAGGTTTGTATACACTAAATAATAATAATAATAATAAAAAAAAAACTTTGTAGGGAAATGATCAGTCATATTTATTTTATTGGAAATGTTGGGGATGCAAAGATGTGTGCTTCTGATGATCTCAAAAACACAATTATTTCCAAAGATTCAAATTTTTAACCACTCAATAAATGTGCTCAAAATACAGGAAGTTTTGCTAATGCAAATAAAAATTATTTTAAGTTTTTTTTTTATGTATTTCTACTATGTATGTCTATAAATAAGGGGACTAATGCATGTTTCAAATAATTATTTACCTCTCTAACAGATGTCATCCTTATTTAATGGAGGAAAACAATCTTTAATCTTTAACCCATTAACATTGATTTTTGAATTGACTGAAAACACATTGGATATAATTTTATGATTTTTGTGAAAGACTGAAACGCAATGGAACAGATGTAGTTCATCATACTAAATTTACAGCAGAATAATTATTTTTCTCCATTTCTTACCCAGTAAATTGTCGTTAAGTTGTCTAAGTATAAACTGATATAATTTTTAAAGAAGCAAAACCAAACATAAAATATTTTCTGATTAAAAAAACCTATAAACTTGTATTAAATCCACTGAGCAGCAGAAATCCAAAGTTTGTGAAAATTTCTCTCAAAACTGTCTGTCGCAAAAAAGTTTACTGGGACAGCTGCAGTCCCAGTTCTAGTTTGGGCCACTCAGCTGGATTAAGTTCCTTATTCAAGGGCAATTCAGAGGTGGGATGGTTAATGACTGAGAATTTTCATCAGCTTCCCAGATGCCTGCTGCTTTGACCTTTGGGCTGCAGCAAGTCTCTCTACTCATTAGGTTGCATTTTACAAGCTCGTGCTGAGCTAAGTAGACAAACAACACATAGTTTGTAAGGTATGCAAATACTTGACAATAAACCACAGCTGTAATAGGCATCTCATACAGTGTTATAGGACATGGAACAAAACAGAAAACATGGCTGATATGATATAGACAGACTGAAAAAAAAAGGAATTTCATCCTTGCTACGGCCTTTGGTGTCCACAGCTTCAGCTGCAACTTCCTTTAATTTATTTATACACTGAGACACACTGACAGGCAAACCGAGAGTCATCCAAAAACACGGTAAAGGCCACTGAATTAATAAACAGGATAAGCTTTTATCAGACTTGTGAGAAGAGAAGGCTATGTTTATTTTTGTTACCTTCTAAGCTAGCTTTCTGCAGCTCTTGCAGAACAAGTCAGGCCTTTGCAATTCCATGGCAGCACCAGTGCAGTTTACTGTACACATGTTCCTGCACTATGCTTGTTTGTTTTTGCGAGAAGTGTGTTTTTTGCCACTGTCACTGTCAGAAATACTTTGTGTTTTGTAGTTGTGGAACGGTACGTTATATGGAAACCTTTCGAGCTATAAAGACAGTGATAAAAAAATCATTTTGGTCTGTCGACGACATCCGCTTGCTCCCAGTTCACTCATAATGTTTAGGTGGAGTTTTGAGCTCAAGTCAATACATGAAAAACGTGGGAATAACAAAGTCAGCTTCAGCTGCAACTTCCTTTCAGAACTGGAGGTGTAACGCTGCTAACATTTGGGGAAGAGATGTGTTTGGATCCTGTACAGGATGCAGTGTGCAACCACCAGAGCCCAGCTGAGATTGTGCTCTTTTAGGAAAAACGTCTGCTTTAATTGCAATAACATTTGTTTACACCACTAGTTGTCCTTTTTTTTTAGTTTACAATGTGAAGAATCTTGTTGGATAATAGTCAATTAGATTTGGTAATTTCCTTCACAGCATTCCTCATGGAATAGAGGCTCACATTGTTCTTTAAAATTAACTTTTTTTCACAAAAACAGAAGCTGGCACAAAGAGACAACTTTTCTTTATATAGGTTTAAGTTAGTATTTGTCATTTTCACTTCCTTTAGCATTTTACAAAATAATTTATTTTTACCAAACAGTACACCCTAAACAGCTGAATCAAATAAATGGATAGCTACCAACCATCTGTGGAGCTGAAAGACATGAGAATGAGCCGTTTCATTTAGGTGTGTTGGAGCTGAAATGCATCTAAACGTTGCAGGATGGTAGCTCTCGAAGACTGGACTTGGGCACCTTTATTTTCTTTCACATAGGATTATGTCTTCCACAAAGATGCACCATAAGCAGAATTTTAAAAAAAATGTTCAATCAAAAAATAGTTTGCAAACATCTGCAAAAGCAATAGCAAATCATCTGTACTATATAGTCATAGAGTTTAGAACCATATAGTATGGGATAATGGGCAAATAGTATTTTCTCAATCTTCCTACTCCAATCTACCCACTACCACACTTACACCAAGATTACATTGATTTTATGGTGTTTTTGTCTTAATCTCACAAAAAGAATTATGCCAATAAGAAAAAACTTTATCATGCCCCAGAAGTGAGACCTGGCTCCAAGGCCTGAAAAGACAAAGCTGCATTTCATTAACCTAAGGAGTGAATATCAGCATAATGTCCCACCCAATCTAAGTCCAGCACATACTGTGCTTGAACAGGTCACATTGTGTAAGCCTGATATGACAGTAACTCCCGTCACGCTGCACCATAAAAGATGTCAGACTGCACAACTTGTTGCACCAAAATCACATCAGACAGAACCGACTGACAGATCAGTCAGTCAATAAATGCACAGCAAGTTCTGGACGTTAATGAACTTATTATTACAGTTATACGGGGGCAAGATAGAAAGAAAAATGAGAGAAAGGAGACAGCAGTAGAAGATAGCACAGTGTGTTTCAAGCCTGCAACAGCATATGGTTTACGTGGTTTTTATTAATAAAACTCTTTACGTGTTGTACAGGTGGCAGCCCTATTTAATTTTAAACTCAGGACTGGTGAGGAACCTCTGAAATCAGACTTTATGACCATTCCAGCTGATGTCTCAGATTTTTATTATTTAAAACTTGTACTTAGAAACTGGAACACTTATTAATTATAATCCATTTTCAAAGCTAAAGTATGACACTATGATTTAGCCTCTCAATCTGTACATTTCAGTTACTGTAACATTTTTTAAAAGTGTTTTCTTGCATTTAGAGTTTCCTGCGTTCGTTTGAGTTTGCACATTCTCCTTCGGCTTCAAAAATGCAGCATAGATGTTGTGCTAATCGGTCTCTATTAATTGCCTTTAGGTCTGTGTGTATGTGGTTAGATCCTTGACTTGTGTGCCTTCATATTAGAAAGAAAGCAACATGCTGAACAACTTTTATTCGTATTTAGTCTTTTTAATAACTGAGCCTGGATTTTGTTCCTGCAATCAAAATCCTTTTGAGACATTGGCCGGCCTAAGTGGTTTGCTGGGTTTTCGTTTTGCTAAGGACAGTTTCTCTTCCTTTCCGTCTCATTCTCTTCTCTCTCTTCATATCCTCGCTGGGTCGGCTCATGGGTATCTCCACGTGTCAGACGAGCAAACGCCTGGGCTACAATGATGGAGAGCTGAATGAAATCATTCCACTGTTAGGAGAGAATAATGCAAACTTAATTACCGTGAGCTAATAACTTCGGGCAATCGAGCCAAACTCAACTCAGTGTCTCCTTCAAATTGTGACGGCGGCTGAAACCTTTTCCTCTTTCATTTCTGGTAACGCTCAGCAGAAGTCCCGGTTCTCCGGCTCAAGCCAGCTTCAGGAAGGTGATAAGGCAGGCTTTGATGGAGCCGACGTGAAGGTTTTATTGTGTGGTTTGCTTTTGAGTGTGAATAATTACACAGAAATTTGAGCAGGCCAAAGATAAGAAGTGTGTGTGGTTAATCCGATCGTCTCCAGAACGTTGTGGAAATTATGTTTCTTAGACAGTAAAACAAATGTGATGTAAAAAGAATGTTTAAAGGGAAACAGTTGGCAAAAATCCCTCTCCACCTTTTGTTTCTGACCTTGGATAATAATAAAGGATATACATGTGCTCTGACCAGTCATTTACATCAAACAATACTGATTTGAGCTGTGGAAAGACGAATGTGGATGCTATCAAAAGGCCAAAATATTAACAAAATTTTCCTGCTGATTACGAGGCTCAAATCTCAAAGGCTGCAAATCAGACTCTTTGTGTTTGCCCTTCAAAGAAACTAAAGGAAGAGGATTAAAATAATTTCTAGGCCCTGTGGTAAAAATCTTAAGCAAGGTTGTAAGAATTAATCAATGCTTTGCCAAGACAGAGCAGAACAATTGGCAAAAACGTATTATTTTATGAAAAACAACGGTCCTTATTACTACATCAGCTGAGTGGGAAAATGGGGTGAATCACAGATTAATGTTGTGTCATCGCCTTTGACCTGGCCATCACAGTTGCATTTATTGTGAAAGATTAATTCATATTATATAAAATACCTTCACAAAAAATGTGGATCATGGTGTATAATGTAAACATGAACTGAAACCATTGGAAAATTACAGAAATACTTAAAGGGAAAAAAGAAAATGGCTGATAATTAGGACTGATTGTATTTTGAAGAGTAATCTGATGGTTTAGTTTAAAAGGTGATCTGAGGTGTGGGGATTAGTGGGTGGGGTGAGGGAGGTGTATGACCTTATTTGGTCACTCAGTACTAGAAATTAGATTTTTGGGTCTTTGAAGTGAGACGATTTTGTGGATCTTTTCTTTTTCAATTGTTGTTTGATAAACTGGTTTTGTATTAAGAACGCAGCCTCAGGGTAACTCACACTGGTAGTATTGGCGTTGTTAGACCTGAGCTTCAGAACGGTAGATAGGTCCAAGATCTCATGAAGAAGACATATACAGATATATGTCTATTAAGAAGATTCATCAAGCAGCAAAACTGGCATTAAAATTACATGTATTTGCTTTAAACAAGTGTATCACTGCCCACTTTACAAGAAAAAGATATAGAACATTGCACACAGATGTCTAAAGATTGTGACACATATAATACACCATTTTTCTCTTTCCAAAGTTAGAGAAATGCTACTGAGTCTGGTGGAGGAAAAATGTAGTCTGCTCCTGCTGCTGCAGTGATAGGAGAGCTGAGCTGATTCCTCCCCAGAATCAAGCTGGAGGGATTTTATCCAAGCAACTTCTCTCAGTAAATAGAAACTCAGATTGTTGTGATGTCATTTATTGAAGAAAACAGAGACTATTTATTTAGTGAAAAAGTTTTAAAACATAAAACAATGACAAAGAAAAAGAAATAAAGAGAATGTGTACAGTTTTAACACCTTGAACGTCTTTTGTTATCTTCCTTTAAGGAGTTGGACTTTCTTGAACACTTTGCCAAGTTTTTCACCCATTTCTTAAATAAATTGGCTGAGCACACACAAAAAATTTAAAAGTAATGCAAGGGAATGAAAAAAATAGGTGGATCAATGGATACCTTCTGACCTTGGGTAAGCCCTTAACAACTCTTGTTATTTTAGGTTTAAAATCACTTAAACGTAGACATCACGCTTTTTAATATATGGTGTCTTTCGTATGAAACCTGGTCTCCTGCAGGTGTTAGATGTATCCCTGCCGCAGTACCACATAATTAATATCTGAAATACCATTAAATGCTGATGATGAAGCATTTATTTGATTCATGTAAGCTGAACAAGGGGAATGTTTAAAACATGCAGGACCTCGTTTCGAGTACAAGCACCCCAGAATGGGATATCTGAGCTATAACAATTCTGAAATATTGAGTAAAGCTTTCTTTTGACACCTATGGTCTGGATTTTTGATGTCTGATCTTCATTTATTATAAGGAAAACAAAAAAATAAATCACAAACATTCCATGTACGTCAAGGCTTTATAGGCCACTGCAATCTTGTCACTCACTGAAGGCAGCAGGAACCTCTGATGTGGCCCAGAAATAAAGAACGGTTTGCAGCTGTGACTCGATTCCCATTGTTAAAGAGCCACTGAATTGATTTTTTTTTTTGTTTGTTTGTGAACACCACAACTCTTCTCATTACAGATGATTGAGAAGAAAAGCAGTGGGCTGGTTTTCCACTCTTGTGTTTTCCAGTAATGGTTAAGATAGAGGCAGATTGATCAGACTTTAATGGGCAATACTGATTTATGGTTTGTGCTATCAAGTATCTAATAAAAGGAACAAAAGAGTTGCAGGTTCCATGGTAGATATAGTAATTTCACAGTGAACCGACAATGAAAAAATAACCAAATTTTCCAAATTCATGGGCTAAAGATTTTGTCCCTAACCTTTATTTGATGTTTGATCAAAAGCTCAAATTATCTTGGTTAAGGGGTGACCTGCCTATCATTTTCTTGCTGACTTATTGATGCATCTCTAATTAAGTGAAATTAAAAAAAACTCTCAAAATAATATAAAATATAATATAAATTATTTGCCTGTCTCTCACATCACATTTATTATATGTGATATTTTCTTGACTTATCAGATAATTAAGCATATTAACTCCAGAAACATATATTTTTTATGATATTTATAGTTTTATTATTTTAGTTTTTGTTTTGTCTAAGTCTCTTGCCCTCACAGCTTTGATCCATTAGGTCTCTTGTTCCCCATAATAACCGCCTCAGCACATACAAACACTCCTTGGTATTTTACTCTGTGATAATTCCTCCCTGTTGTCACACTCCTGTTATTCAAATGGTTCCCTTCTGTGTTAATGCCTGCATTTTGCATTGCAGATTTTCAGCTTATTATCAAAGATTCTACCTTTTGACTCAATCTACAAACCTGCCTGTGAAAGTGCCAATCTTCTATTTACATTTTGGCCTTTTTACAGTGAAAAAAACCATTTACTATTCCTTATGAATATTGTCCCCCTTTTCGCATTGACTCATATTAGAGTAATTATTTGTTAAATAAATTGACTACAGCACCATATTTAGAACTTGAACTCACCCGTTCTGCTTTCTTTTGACAGGTGCACTTTAAATGTTTTACCTCTTAAATGCCTCAAAATCAAGGCATCTGAAGGAGACAAGTCATGAAACATTTTACACAAAACACCAACCATGCACTTTTTAACAACTGCTGCTCTACATATGTGTATCATGTATTGGTATCTTTAATTTGTGATGTAAAGAAGCATCCTGCTGATGTTTTACTGATACTTTATTACAAATACTAATGAGAAACACTATGCAATATAAAGACCTACTAATGGTTTTCTTACTCTTAAAAAGTGGAAAAGGCAGTTGTATGTTTTGACTGACACAAAAAGAAAAGAAGTTTTCAAACCCTACTTGATCCCAATTGTTTTTTGTTTGTTTTGTTGTTGTTTAAAAAATTATTAATGGCTTTTCTGGTCTGGTTATATAGAAAATTATCAAAAATGTAATGTAGGTAAAAATTTAATATCTTAATGATAATGATTGAAATTCCTTGTCATGCAATTTGGTTATTTTATGGTACAAAATGACATATTTAAAAAGGTATTAAAGAGGGCCCTATGATGCAAAATTCACTTTTTTCATGTTTTTGTACTTTCATTTGGGTCTTTACTGTTAAAAAAATCAGTCCAAGTGCCTAAATAAATGCACCAAACAGACGTTTTCTGGCAATAAGTTTATGTTTTGTGGTGTGTGCAAAACAAGCCATTTTAAATACCTGCCGAATATTAAGTTACAATTGGCTCGGGTTACCAAGTAACCCCAGGCAAGCCCAGTCCTTCACCTAGCTAAGTCCGGCCCCTCACCTTGCAATCCAAGCGTAGCTGAACAGCATGTTTGGTCAACTGCAAATTTGGTTGACTCCTCAAAAAGTCAAGTGTTTTGTTGTTGAATTACCACTCAGAAATCGCTTGCTGAAGCTCATTACCAAATTTTCTGATGAGACATCGCATTGTCCTAAAATACCCCTTATATCCAAAAGTACTTACATGCAGTCTTGGTAACTTTCTGAATGGCTGTAAATATTTAAGCCACCCTAAATATCTCTATGGGAAACTTGTTGCCATATGGTATTTCCTTTTGTAATGTGTACAAAAAAGCAGATAAAGCAGAAGAAAATGAATGGATGGATGAATGTGTACATCCCACTTTTCTTTTGATAGTAATCACACACAAAACATCTCACTACTACTACTACTATTAAAAGGATTTCATACATATTAATAGATAAAAGCTTTAAAGTGTGACCACATTAAAACAGGAGATAATTAAACATACAAATAAGGTCCAAAAGACTGAAATACAAATCCTACATAGTGAGGTAGTTGTTATACTAAAAGATGACTAGTGTTATTTACCAATATTTAACAATTTCTAGATGGCTCTTTCACATCATAAACTGGTAAATAAAAATAGACAACATCATTTTGGAAATGTGGATTTAGCTATTTTTTTCAGGGTTGATCATTCACCATTGATCAACCCACCATTTGTGGTTTCTTGACATAATGAACAAATTATAACAAAAAGGGGATTCTTTGTGGAAAGTTGTAAAAGGTATAAGTCACATCAGGGTTGTTTAGACAGACAATATATCATTTTTACAAAGTGCAAATTATCTGACAAATCTGAGACAGATACAGATTCACAAATGCATTGTTAATGTATTGTATGTTCCCTGCAGGGATATCTGTAGATTCAAGTTACTTGTTCAATAAGGTCCTGTCAGCATATTTACAAAATTCATTGTTGCATATGAAGTATGCAAACTGATCTAAACCCAGCACAATACTTGAACTTTCAAAGTCTCCTTCACAACTTTGTCATTTTTTTTTAGAAATACCTACATGCTTAATATACTTGCCACCCACATGTACATATAAAATGCCAAAATGTAAATTACATCAGGGCAGTCGTATAACTTTCACACCACCACACCAGCAACAATTAGAATACACTGGTTTTTGCAGGCTGTTGCTCACAGTAACTGCAGGCACAAAGTAAATCTGCATCCTAATTCATGATCTCCAGCGTGATTAATGACATGCTGTAAATTCAATTCTTAGTCATTTAGGGCTGCTGGTAACTATCCTCTCACATCATTTTACACTTGCCGCAGAAGGAGTAAATGAATCAATACGGAAATAAATCTTAAATTAACAGAATCTTATTAACAAGATTCTGTTAATTTACAATTAAGAGAATCTCATTATCAGTTTCCCCATTTACTTCACTCTACGTCCAGGGCAGAAAACGATCTCACCTCTTTGATGGCAAGCCCTTTACACTCAATGTTATTGCACTCTGGAGGACTTGCAGCACAGGAAAGAAAATATATAGCGCAGCCATTAATTTGCCATCTCCAGAAAGGGGCGTCAGTGATCTGTGAAATCACTTTGTTCGTTTGAGATGGTTGCGCTTCCTGTTCATTTATGTCTGATAATTAGTCGGATTGTGTGAATCTCAGAGACTGTCTCATTTTTGGCATCTGCCGTAAGTCAGGCTGCTACATTCCCATGACCTGTGCTGTCTGTCTTACTCTGCTCCTGAGCTTAAACAGCCTTAGGACTAAAGTAACCGAGGGAACATGCGTGAGATTGAGAGCCGGGGTGCTCCCTCATTTTGAATCAGACACAGTTTTGTTTGCTGCGATCCATGAAATAAACTGTCAATGAGGTAGAAGATGTGAAGCTCTCCCATCGATTTTATCTGTTATTGTCAGAGTTCAGTTTGGCTCATGTGGTTTAACTGCACCACAGGAAGTCTGTGGCTCAGCTCTGTCGTCTATTGTTTCTCAATTTCTATTCTGTGTGGGAAGCTGTAGGTTCCTCCACAGTGACTCCTGTCTTACTGCAGGATTCCAGTTTGGCAGCTGCAAAAATTTTGACTGAACCATCAGATCTGCACAACTGTTACCTGGGCTGAAATTTGAATTTTTGACAACATTATGTAATAGAACAGCAGAAATATTATGCAATATGCAGCTAAATCTGAAGGTTTAACAAGCTCTTCACTATTTATTTCTTTCAGTCTCTTCTCTGTGGCAAACTAGACTGAATTGCAATTACTTTCTTGGATGAATATTTTGCACAAGATCTTACATGAAAACTGTTAGGTGATGATAATAAATAAATGTAATGTTTAGGCTATTTCTTAACTCACTATTGAAAATAAAGACTTTTTTTTAAGAACTAGGGACCTCAAACCTTAAATTGGCCAAAACTGTATTTAGAGAATAAAAAAGGGTGACTGGTTTAAGTGAATCACTAAACTCTATAGTCTTCTACAATAAACACACATCCATGAGCTCCCACCCCTAACTGATTTCATAGATTATTTTTCTGTCTTGAACATGTAGTTGAGATTGTGGATCTAAAGATTTTTGGCTCAGCAGAATTTACCTGAGTAATAAAGCCAATATATGTGTTGGACATTTTGCCCATATCTGACTGAACTTTGCATTGGGGATCTGATGCAGGCTGTCCAAATGCATTCTCTATTTTAAATAATCATCAACATGTTATTTGGATCAGCCTGTGATGATAAACATATTTCTCACAAAGACGCTAGATTAATAATAAAAGCAATATGGCTCAGTTTCCAGGGTGCCATATCATCCAGGAGTGGCACAAAACTGAAAAATAGAAAGAAGCTATTTCCAGCTTTCCGCATCTGAGTCGTAGATCTCAGTTAAACACAAAATTAAAGCACTATCTCATTATTTTTAAGTTATCTTTAGATGTACTCTTGTTAATATTATAAAACAGACTGGAAAGACCAAAACTTTCAAATTCTACAATCAGATTCTTTGAACAGTAGTTTTAGTTTTATGAAATGATATTCTATTAGTGAAAAAAATGCAAATATGCTGATTTAGTGCTTTTTTTGTCCTTAGGCCCATCTTAATTTCCAGACAAACACGCCACTGCTGGTGTAAAATTACAATTTTATGACAGAACCTTTCACCTGCTCTCAAGGTGTGAATAACATGTGGACTGCTGACTGAGAGGATGATCGAAAAAGACCACAGCTCGGACTCTAAGATCAGCTTTGTAACCAGTGCCAAAGATCAACATGCCAAGACTCAAACCTGTAACAGCCGTGTCCAGGACTAAAGCCCCCATATATGTGTTTCGAACTTACCTTTATGCCATTGCTGTGCCCCTTTTTCTACTTTTAACTAAGAGGAGAATTTTTTTTTTTCTTTTTCACTACCATCATAGTAGAAGTTAATCCAATTTTTAAATAGAGGAAAGAAACGTATTTCATTTTTAAACATTTTAACTGATTAAATTCAATTAGGCATGATTATTGGAAAATTCAAATCAGATTTTAACCAGAGCAAATAGCTAAGTATTGTATTTGTCACTGAATACTTCATCTTTCAGACATGGAAAAATTAAGTTATGATCTCCATTCTCATTAGAAATGCTTTCCTAATAACCTTGTGTGTATTTATGACTATGTCTCATCTTTTCTTCATTATAACCTCCCTAACATGAAAGATTATTTGCCACTTAATTATGGTAATTGGTATTGATAAAGTTGCCCGACCATATTAGATTCATATTTGTCTCTGCACAAGCATTCAGGGGATTTATGTAGCCAAGAAAATGCCTGAATATAAAGGGTTGTGCAATTTTCATTCATTAAAAAAAAAAAAAAATCAACATTTTAGTATTAAGTCTGAATTCAAAATTTTTACACTGGATTTAGAAATATGAATGTCTCGTCACGTAATTTTTACATAGAAGTAAATAAAAAAGTTAATTCAATTTGTAAATGAGGAGAAATAAGAAGAAAAAATTAGAGAAAGTGAAAATGTAAATTTTGTCCTTTTTGAATAAAATACAAAGCTTTTATAAGTGCATTGAAATTAGATGCACTTATATGTGCATCTAATTTCTAACACATCTAAAAAATTAGATGTGTTAGCAAATCTTTTACCACTACTCATTCTAATATAACTTTAAAATAAATATGGATGGACCACCATTGGTCTTGGACTATGTTGCAACTTGGCGGGTTCCTGGCTGATGGCCTATGGCTCTCAGATATATTATGTGTCAGCTTTGGGCTGCGAGTTGTGAGTGGGGCATTGCTGTGGGGCATGCTGCTTTGACCTTCCTGGGCTGTCTCATCAAGCAGGATACCATGGTTCTTTTTTTCTTTCTATTCCTTTGAGTGCTGGGAATGCTGATGCCTGACTAGAGGGTTGCAGTGTCTGAAGGTTTCCTCCCTCTCGGTGCTGGGCAGTTACTCTGCTCGGTGCTTCTGAGCATCCACAGGTTCTGGGGTTACTGGTCACTGGGACACATGGTAGCAAGGTAGGGGAATTTGGTTTCCCATGTCTATCTTTGTATTACAATGGTTTTGGGGCTGCAAATCTTGTGATTTGCTAAAAACTTCAATATGTGGAAGAGTCAAACCTAAACTGGGTATTTTCCTACACAGACTATTTATTCTTTAAAATAGATTGTGAAATCTTTCTGTATTTGTATCGTCAAAGGAGAGGCACTCTACTTTTCGTCTTGTATTGCTATGCCACTGCCTTACCAATGTAATAATAAATACATCTTTAGTAAACTAGCAACAACATATGTGTGCTCACAAGTAAGGCCACAGTCATAGAAAAACCAAATAATAATAAAAAAATATTCTGTTCAGTAAATATTTATGTCATTTAAAAAATTATTGCTCTGCTGATGGTTAAAGTCTTGGAAACTATACTGTGCGTTTAAATTGAATGTATTGTATGAAACGCCACAAATACTTTCACAACTTCAGTTATCTTTACATGTACTAATTTGTGTGAAGAATAAAGTGGATATTAGCATGTAGTGGAAATCTTACACACACCACCTAATACGAATCAGATAAATACTACCACAAGTTTTTTTTTCTGTATGTCAGCCAGAAAGACAAAATTTTCAGGACAAAAAATTATTCTCCCCGTTCCACCCTTTTGTACTGGTGTTGTGAGAAGCTAAAAGAAACCCAATTAACCCAAGTTAGAGACAGTGCAACTCTTTCCCCCAAAACCCTTCAGCAACACTCAGGAGATCACTCTACTATTAAAGGGAGTACACTCAGATATACCACACTTTTCTAATTGAAACCTCTGGGACTGCCTTTTGAGCTTCAGCAAAAGCATATAAATGTTGGAGAAGAGACAAAGGGCTCAAAGGATCAGGAGCCTCAGTGGTGAAAAACAATATGAGAGGAAAAAATGTGTCAGACATATCCACTACCACACTGACTAACAATGTGAGCCTTGTGCTTCTAGAACTTAGTGTCCACAATCAGGTTTATATTCTAGCTTGATCAACACTTTTTGAGACCCTTAAAAACAATGAACAAATTTGACTTATATATATATATATATATGAATCCATTTAGTCTAGTCCCAATCTCACTTAAGCTTCTCTCAGGTTAATACCTTCCACACAGATTCAAGAGATAAAGTGAAAAGAAAATTTGACAAATTAAGTAAAACCTGTGCTATTGATTTATTCCACTGAAGGTAAATGAATAAGAATTAATTAAATAGGATTAAGAGACCAGTGAGAAATCTGGAGGAACATGTGTAAGGGTTCTAATAATGACCCAGATTGCAAATAAGGGCTTCTGGTACAATGCCACACTCACTTTTCCACCACTGAGTAATACTCAGCAAACACTGTTTGAGGAAGCAAGCAGCTGTTTCAGAAAGAAACAACATAATTTTGAAAAAAAAAAACAACAACAACAAAAAAAAAAAAACCAGAGTGACAAAGTATAGAAAATGTTCCATCCTTTGACAAAAACCCAGACATCTCTGTCTTTCTGTAGGAGCTCCTACCAGCTGGATTAGCTCAGAAAACCTCTAAGGGGAAGGCAACGAAGATGCTCAGATCAGCCCCCAAAAGGTCAAATTCCTTTCAGTTCTCTTAGGCCAAGACAACATGAGAAAGTTGTTTTATAAAAGTTCTGCCCTCTATTTACATAGAAACACAATTTCAGAGAACCCAACAAGTATTTTCTTTTTTTTTGGAAAGAAGTTCCAGAGGGAATGCCTCACCCTCTCTAGTCACGTGGACAGCAAAAACGCCTCCTTAGTGAAAACACTGACTTATTAGCCCAACCGCTAAGTTGATGTACAACCCCAACCTGTCATACGCATCATGCAGGTCGTACATAACATCAATAATGGTGAATTATGTCATTAGTTTCATAATAAAACATGTCATGGAAAGGAAGTTCAATTTTGTTTATCAAGTGCAGAGAAGCCCAAAGTGCTTCAGGCTGCATTCAGTCATTCACATGCTGGTGGTGGAAAGCTACTGGATAGTAGCAACAGCTGCCCTTGGTCAGTCTGAAAGAGGCAAGGCTGCCAAGCACCAACTCCACCGGGCCCTCAGCAAGCAAGGTGGGTGAAGTGACACAATGACAGAAACGGACAGAGCAGGGATTCAAACCAGCAACCCATCGATTACAGGACGAACTCCTACCACCATCTCAACCATTACCCAGATGGATGCAATTTCGGACACAGAGATCTCACAGCTTGATGGTTCTGTTTTGATCATAAATACAAGCTCCTCATTAGAGATCTGGAAGGAAGGTAATAGAAAGATTAAGTGTTTTGAATTATGAGACATCTTCATTGATTGGCAGTAAATCAGCCTATCAATGAAATGAGAATTCAGTTTAGCCAACGTCTCTCACACTTTCACTGTAAGATTCTCTGATTTTGTTGTACCAAATTATGAACCAATATGCATTTAAGCATAATTGGCCACTATTCTCTGAATGTCTCTATTCTTTTATACCTGCTTAAACATTAAGAGAAAATTAGAACACTAATTAGGTGCATGGGCATGTAGAGAAGACAGTACTCATGTGAACAGTCCTCATGTGAACAAACAAGTCAATGTTCTTAACATGTGATGTGAACTCTTCAAATTTGAGGTTCAGTGATTAAATTCTGGGGGAATTTTTAATTGCAAACTTCCAGACTGACACAAACAAAGATCTCGCTTGTAATTTTTTGCTCATGGCTAAAGAACAATTGGGAAAAAAAAAAACCATTAAGCTTGAAATGTTTAACGAATGGGTCCGCTGGATGGTTATTCTCTGTGAGTTTTTATAGTCCTTAATTTTACACACAAATCATGAATCTAATAGCCTTTCAATTTTTCTTGAGAAAGCAACAGCCTTTGATTGGCCTTTGTAAGTGCTTAAATTCAGCACAATCAATGTGCACCACAGCCACAACCTTTGTACTTCTTTTGTGGAAACAAGCATAAAAGAAAAATCACAGAAACTCTTAATAAAGCTGTCAAAGTTCAGATTTGTTAAAGCGATGCTTTGAAACTGAGATCATCTTAAAGTAGCTCAGCCTCAACTAATGAAATTAGTGCTGTCACATTTTTATGTTTCATTGTGTTTAAAAAAAAGGGGTAGGGCTAGAAAAGCTCAATTTGTTCATATAGAGGTGGATATAAGGGCCTGAAATTAACTTCTACGATAGGGGAACTTAGTGATACGGAGGTGGTCGAGCTAAAACCTCTGCTCGTCTTCAAAGTCTGAGGTGATTTGAGTATCTTGTCAGGCTGACAATTGAACCACTCTGTGAAGGTTTTCCAAGCATGTCCTACTGGGAGGAGACCTCAAGGCAAACTCAGAACTTGACTGAGGGAAGAAATATGTCTGGTAGCCTGGAAACTTCTCTTAGTTCCCATGAAATATTATGGACTGTGTTGGGATGCCCGAGTTTCTCTCCATAACCTGCTACCACCTCAGTCTGATCTTACATAAGTTGAAGGCAATCCTGCATGAACTTAATATAAAGTTGAACCAACTAATCTGACATAAAATTAAACAGGAGATCATACTGATAAAACATATTGAAAACAACCAAGGTATTTGTGTCATAATAGCTGATATTGTCTCTCCTCCGATCTCTCTTAATCCAGCTTTTGTTAGTATTATCCCAATTGTCTGAAAACTTGCCAAAAAATAGATGCGGTATGTCCATTGTCTTCATCTTCATCATAGCTCCTAGTGTCAACACACATCAAATTAAAACGATGAGAATACAGCAAAACATAGGCAGTGCGAAGAAAAGAAGCAAGGCACTTGGGTACCATATTTTATTAGAAATTAGGCGGCCCAGGACAGTACAGAGATATACTGCCTCAGACATCATGCTGCTTCCAGTTTGTCACCCAAAATGCAGGATCTGCCCCCATGTGTTTGTTGCCATCTCAAAGATTTGTTCTTTATTTGCACAATCCAGCTTCTAAAGAGTGAAAGCATGAGTTTAAATGATCAATATTTATTTGTCCTCATTTGTGTGATTTAAAGGTCGCACCAGAGGGGTAATTAGGCTGAGTCAGCTCACACCCATGCCAATAGTAAGGAAACTTATTGATTTACAGTAGAATGCCATCTTTAAGAAAAGTGAAAGCAGCACGAGATGGAGAGGAGGGATCCGGCACAGCCTCTTTCCTCATTCTGTGATGACATAGCTGCACGTTCTTTAGGTTTACATAAAAAAAAACAAAAAAACCCCAACATATTAGTGAAAAAATATTAAAGGTACTGAGCTCACTTTAGAAAATTCCAGAGATTGTGTGTGCACAACTTCAAGAGACTACAATATGTTGAGGTGATTCTATATACTTGAAATTATTTTTAGCAGTAATCAGTTATTTTTTCCCCATTTTCAAGTTGTATTAATTGTTTCACTGTTGGCTCAGCCTTCTTTAAGCTCCATGTCTATATTTGTTATATTTTGTCAGTGTGGGGCTCATCCAAGGAACACCTATTCCCACTCACCAACTCTTGAGTGGAGAGAGCTGTGAAGAGCAGCTACAACGGGGAATGAGTAAAAATATCTATATAATTGTGTATGTGTGGATATATTTGCCAAGTTTTTGTTGTTTGTGTTTCCAAGAGGAGCATGTTTCTAAGAATGTGGGTGTGGGAATTTAACACATGCTGTTGATTGCATTCAATCAACACTTAAGAAATGCGTAATCCTGGAGCCCCACTGAGAGATATAATTATTAGAATTTCTCAAAGAAAAAGAAAAAGTGACGTCAAATCGTGCATGCCTACTGAATTTTGCTTCTGAAGGTGGAGTAAGAGTGTGAGTCTTTATTTTCTCCTGGATGACAATTCAGTTCTTATGTTAGTCACAGTAAAGTTTCAATTTATTTGGTCAGTTGTGCCATATAGGACTTCCTGTCAGAAACAACAGCAGTGCTTTTAGTTGTTTGTGGGGAAAAATGGCATTAATTGCCAAAGAAAGAGCCACCTTTTAAAAAGGAGTTGCGGTGCAATAAGCTGTGCTGAGAAGTAAAATGTCCAATATCCCAAAGGGGATCGCTGCTTTCAGCCCTTAGTGCATAATTATATGCACCCAGTGATTTATGGGCACAGAGCCTCCCTGGGTTTCAGATACATGTATCAGTTGGCCTCTTGGAAAATCACGTATCTATTTCCAAGCACAGAAATTGAATCACCTGCCTGGGGCTGGTGCCGGTGGACCCCCAGCTGTAGAGTTTTCAAATATATATAAAGACAGTGAAATTGACTCTTGCTGAGAACCTCCCACCTTCACAGGAGGAATCAATGCTGCTCTGCAACTTGTGTCAACTGCTGCAGCCTAATTAGCTGCTCATTTTTTTTTCCACACTAGTGACTTTTAACGCACATCTTAGCCAGGCTCAAATTATTAGCATTATTTATTTTTTTTTTTTCCTTTTTAAATTCGGAGAACACAAATATTTAAATAGAAACTAAGATGAGTCATGTCTTCCTCAGCTGCTTGCCTTCACAAAAAGCTTTAAAAGCAGTGAAGAACAGCAGGTTTATCTCTCTAGGACCAGCACAGAACATTAAGTGTAAGATCTGGTGACGTTTTAGAGTGTGAGCTGGTGACAGCTGCCACTTAGCAGTAATTCAAGTTTGACAGAGATGACAGACTGATTCATAGATCTGCCATCCATGAATCTTTTTTAAAGTAAAAAAAAAAAAAAAAAAAACAACCCCCCCCAAAAAAACAAAACAATACACAGACAGATTGAAATCAGTCAGGAACTCACTTGTGTACATAGTCTTACATTGTCCATCACCCTGTCATGAGAAAGTCTCAACTGTGTAAACCTTTGCTTCCATGGATTAAACTATGCTTCCTAGTTATGCAGACCTCACAGACTTCTAGATTATCTTGGTAATTATCAGTTTTCACCAAGAATGTCCTGTTTTGTATTGATCCCAATTCACAGTGTATTGTGATCAAGCTATTTTATTATTTTCTTGTATCAGGAAGTAACTTGTGCAGTCTTTTGTGTTTGTGTATACCCATGTGAGTTAGAAAAAAGAAGAAAACTGTATATTCCATTATAATTATCTGCCCTTCAGCCCCCTGCGAAAAGCAAAGGGGCTTACAAATATATTGTAAACAGAACATTGCTTTTAATGTGTGCAGTCATACCTTTTCTAACGTTTGTGGAAAATCCACTGGGTAATTTTAACAGGTGTAACGGCTTAATTAAAAGTACCCTTAATTGCAATAATTTTTTACACAGCTGTTCAATTGTTTACATTTCTTGATGTTTTATTGGCATTTCTGTCCACTTTCAAACAGACTTGGAATAACTTGTGCATTCATATACACCAAGAGGATACACGTTCTCCATCACTGTGGCTGCACGATTTTGGAAAAAGTTTTATTTTTACAGGCGCTTCAGAGGATGATCATCTCAGCCATCTTCTCACCTCAAGACGTTTTACGCCACAGCACAGCTCCACTTTCTTCAGGTCAGTTTTTTTATATATATATATATATATATATATATATATATATATA
>CAEGAE010081640.1:0-26389 GCA_903067095.1 Girardinus metallicus | reverse complement strand
CTGGTTCTGGTCTGCTCTGCATCCCCAGAACCAGAAGCAAACGAGGAGAAGCAGCATTCAGCTTCTATGCACCACAAATCTGGAACAAACTTCCAGAAAACTGTAAAACAGCTGAAACACTGAGTGCCTTTAAATCTCGATTAAAAACCCACCTGTTTAGAGTTGTATTTGAAACGTAATAAATTACGAGTTTAATGATGACACTTGACTTAATGTAATGTTTTGATTGTTGATTCTATGTTGCATGACTCTGTGTTTTTGTGTTTCTTATGATTTAAAGCTCTTTGAAATGCCTTGCTGCTGACATGTGCTATACAAATAAAATTTTATTTGATTTTGATTTGCATTCAATTCAGTGTTTTGTTTTAGATTCAAATGTGAAAAAAACTCACAAAAAGGAATGTTTCTTAACTTGTATGTTACTACACTGCACACATTTATTTTAATAAAGTGACATCTTTCTTGATTATTAGCACATTTGAATTAAACTATTTTTTTCAGGTTTTTTTTATTTTATTTTTGACCTAAAATAGAAATCAGTTTAGGGCCTTCAAATATGACAGTTGAGACTCCCTGGGCTAAAAGGAAAAGGAGAGAAGTGTAGCAGAGAAACCGAAAATGAGCACGGTAGGTAATGAGATAAGGGGTCTGTGTCCCTCTCCGTGTCAGCTTTAATATCTGTCATACCTCTTCACCTGCTCCCAGTTCCCCAATCAGATCACCTGCTTCAACTTTTTCTCTCAGGCATTTCCTTTTTATACATATCTAGCACTCCATCATTCAGTTGTCAGATGGTCCATGTTAGTTTTAGACATTCCTGCCTCCTGTATCTCATATTTAACCTTGTTTTCATTTTTTTTTTTCCTGATTGATTCTGTTTTTGTGACATACACCAAAAGACCTGCAGCTGTAATTACAGTAGAAGGCGTTCTGCCAAGGTTTACCTCTGGGCTAGAATACAGACCATGCTTTTCAGATGTTTCTTTGGAGATTAAGAAAAAAAACATTTTGTTTTCTTCTGCTTCACAGTTATCTGTGTTGGCCAAACACACAAACAACTCAAGACAATACATGGTTTTACTGTGACAAAATGTAAAAAGTTTACACACTATGAACACTTTTTCGTGGCAGTATAAGACATTAGTGTGGCAATTTAAAATTTTTTAGAAAAGGTTTTTTTCAAGTTGTCAAGTTTTAAAAAGTTGTATCATGCTGTGAGCTAATGAAAAAGAGTCTGGGAGAAGGCCTGAAGGTAACTTTGAAATAGACAGTTACCTCATTGGCATAACCAGTGAAACCAAGAAAGAAGAGAGTTGTCATATCTTCAAAAATTGCTCTGCAGTAAATGAAAATTTGATTGGGACTAAGCATCACACTTGAGGCACCTGAAGTATAGCTGAGCCATTTTGAACATTGAGATAGATGGATGGATGGACATTTGAGAGATGACTCCAGAAGTCTTTTTTCCCCACTGTGATTACTGTACCTGGGAGAAAATAAAGAACCTCACAAAGAGAGAGCATCACACCGATACAAAACATAAGGAAGATGTTACATTTCTGGTCAGGTTGTTTATGAAGGTCTTTAGATACCTTCAGCTTTCTTTTTAAAAAGTTCACACTCAAGCCACGAGATTTCAGTAAATTCAATCAAACTCACCTTTTCACTTTCAGAACACGTTATGGTCAACTTTTGTAGTTGTGTTATATTGTAGTACTTTTCTGAAATCGTATATTCGATTATGTATATCGGTATATTTTTTGTCTTAAATGCTTTCATTTTACATCCAAATCAATTCAAATTGAAATTTAAAAATACTTTTTCTGTTGTAACTTGTATTTTTAAAATATATTTGTTTAGTTATTTCATAGATAAAAAATAAATCCATGCAAACATTGAACACCCTCCACCCATAAACACTCCGGGTATAAAGTAAGAGTCAGCTAAAAAAAAAAAAAAAGAACAAAAATACCGCATATTTAATACAGAAGGACTGTTTTTTTTTTTTTACTTGATTTGCAAAAAAAATAAAAAATTAACAGCACGTCAGTATTTTTTTCGTGATAAAGTTGAACCTGTGTGGAACCCAAAAGAAGGAAAGCCTGATGATTGTGATTATTTAGTGAAGGAGCGCTGCAGGAATTAACATTAAAACAAGGAGAGCAGGAGAACATCCAGGTAAAGCAACAGAAAGTGAGGCAAACGGACCTGGCTGCTAAGTGAAAAATCTGACTGAAAATGAAAGAAATCTAGAGATGCTGTTTAATAGCTGATGAGGATATGATTGATATGAGTGATCAACAAAATGCATTATGACTGTGCAAGGGCATGAATTGAGGGGCTGAAGAAAAATTATCACAGAGAACGACATGAACTGATACACAGGAGTCCATTTAAGATACGAAAGAACCTACGAAATCAAAGGCAAAAGACAAACACTAAAATAAGATTATAAACCAATACATGAAGAATCTAACACAACTAAAAAATCTTAAAATACACAGCATTATAAGTGACAAAAACAGACAAATATTCACATTCCAAAATAATCAGAAGAGAGCCATATTTTTCTTTTGTGTATATTATTCAAGAGACTAGCCAGAAGTGTACTTCCTTTCATAAATAGCTGTAAAATGACAATTAATACACAGGTCAAATACAAGTATGAATTTAAAATCTAGTTTTTGACAAAAATAGTCAAACTTAAAATATTGATATGTCAAATGAGAAAATATTCTGATTCATATATGAGACATTTTCACATGGACATAAGTAAAGAAAAAAAATTAAGCAAGAGTGCTAGACAAAAATAGTTCAGCTTTATCTTTTTTTTAATTCAGTGATTGACTCAGGTGATCCCAAGCAATTATAGATGCTGCAGCAGTCGGCAAAACTTAAACTAGCATGAATTGATTTTCTTTTCCTGTTTGAATGTTTCCATGTAATTTGTTTATGTGGATGCTCGACAATCACAGGTGCCTAATCTCATGTTTTCAAATCAACAACATTGAAGTGGGATAACTTTTCTATTGCCAAATGACCAAAATAAAAAATAAAAAAATGGCATAATAAAATTCTTGAAAAGGTTTCAGAACAATTACATTGCAAGACTGAAAAGACAAAAAAAATGTTTTAGGTGTATCTGTTATGTAATGGGATGCTGCGATCATGTGATTTAATGGTTATATAAATTTTTTTACAAACTATGCTCATAACATTATATGATATTAATTGAATGCAGAATTGATGAAAGCGCTGAGTTGTTAGTCCCGATAAGCACAAAACCAAGGATAGTGTTTCTTATTAAAATAATTCCTTATCTTCTGGCAACAGAGTAATATGATTTTTTTTCTACTTCCCTTTTTAGGGGACTTAAATGCTGGTAATGACATAGGCTACATTGCAGGGCCAATCATGGTGGGAGTAATGTTTAGGGATGGGATCATTAAGACTGTCTGCCTGGCAATCATTGTTGCCCGATAGTGGAGGGTGATGCAGTGGTTTTGCAAGTCTGTGCAAGATATTGTTTGGCAAGAAAAATCATCATTCAGCTTCAAGATATTAGTTGAAAGAATTACCCAAGCCAAATGGTTGTTAGAAACTTATTGTTTGGCATAGATATTTGCTAATAAAATCTACCCTGCCAAGTCGGTCCTGCATTTCTTCATGAGCACGTTTTTCATGTTTCTCATTGCAAATTAACCGCAAAATAACATTCAGTGTTCGCAAACAGATCTCAGACTTTCTGAATTTATAACTGGGACACTAACTGGCACAAATTTGATTTACATAAACTCAAAGAGGGAAAGAACAGACAGTACTTCCTTGGAAGAATGGTTTTAGACGGGAAAACTAAATTTCAGAACATATAGAAAAGCACATCATATTTTAGAGAAAAGTATGGCTTGAAACTTCAACCAAATTGCTGTTTCTCAGCTTTGCATGAATTTATCTTCTTGCAGTTGCATGCAAATAAATGTTAACTACTGCTTCCTATTCACACTTTTTCCATGAGGAAAAACAAAAACACCACAAAATTTTGATGGAGTTCTCCAACAGGAAATGCAATATGTCCTGGAGAGTCTACAAGAGGAGACCCACAGGAAGACCCAGGAAATGCTGGAGGGACTATGTTTCTCAGCTGACCTGGAAATGTCTTGGGATTCCCCCAGAGGAGGTGACCCAAATGGCTGGGGAGAGGGAAGTCTGGGTCTCCCTCTCCCTCATGGTTACACTGCTGCCCCACACAACCCAACAAGTTATAAGCAGAGGAAAATGAATGAATGAATGAATGAATGAATGAATGAATGAATGAATGAATGAATGAATGAACGGACAGACAGACAGACAGGAGAGAGGAAACATGTCCAAAAGTAACTTGAAGCATTTTTGGCCCCATTTTTCTATTTTATCATTTATCTTATAATCCTAAAGGTCATGAATTGAATTTTTAATAATCCTATGGGGGTAAAATCCAGTAACAGAGTCTACATGTGGCTCCGTTAATCTCAGTATAAATCCAAGTATTCTGGGAAGGTCAGCAGTTTAAGAGAATTTTAGCAAACGAGAAAGCCTCATGAAGACCAATTGTTAAATATTTTTCCATAATAATAAACTAGTTGCAGTATTTAAGAATTAAATTACTAAATATCACTTTAACCTTAACTATTAGGTTAAAGTGAGATCACTTCAGATCCAAAGTCTCCTTTGAAACAATTTGTTAAGTCGGTTTTCATTTTCCTCCTCCAATACCGTTTTCCTTCTGCTCTGTGTCCACTACCTGTCCAGTTTCACTCTACTTTTCCCCTTTTTCTCAGTCGTCTGTGTGTCTTTCTCATCTCCACTGTCTGGTCCCTGCGATGCGGTCATAGTTGGCACCCACTTGGTAGGCTTTTCTCCACCTCCGCCGAACGAGAGAGGATGCATAATACATGAAATACAGGCTGGCAGACAGCACAGCACATGGCACCCATTTCACTGTGATGAGCCGGGGAGACTTCTATTAATTCTACCAAAGCAAGCCCAGTGCAGACAGAGCAGAGAGGAGAAATGAGATGCTGCTCAGGAGCCTTGGGGAGAGGGAAAAGGGTTGGGGTTGTAAAGCCTTTAAGGAATCGGGGAGAGGTCAGGCAGGCAGAAGACATGTTGATTAAAATATTCAGGTAGATAAAACGTCTCCTGAAATTAAGTACGTTGCTTTGTGGCACCTGTATTTGTGTGTGCATTTAACTTTGTCCTCAATGCATTTAAAAATATTGCCCTCATGTTTAAATCTCCTTGCATCCCCACTCCTGTGTTATGCGCAGTCGTGCTTCATATGACTGCAACCACATTTGAATAAGTATCTATTTTTGAAGAAATGAAAGGCAGTTGGATTTCAGAGTCCAAGCAAATGCCGCATAATGAGAGGCTAAAAGTGCTCAACTGAGCTTCAAGTCACGTCTTGCTTTGCATCACTGACACACATTTACACACAAACACACACGCACCCATGCACAGGACATTTTCACAAGTCACACATTGACATGCAAATGTGAATACACAAACACACTGAATTTACAGCTCAAGATCATATATTAAGCATTCAGGCCCTGAAGGTCATCATGCTAAAAGACATATCTGCAAGTGTATTTTGGCCCTGAAAGCTTATTTATCCCTCCAAATGGGTCCAATTGACTATGATGACGGGACTGTGGTGTTTAGTACACAGAAATGTCTTGGTTATTGTGTGATGTGAGACAGACACATAATATGTATAATATCTTGCTAACAGAATGGGATGTCTCATCCTTTTGTGATTTTGATACATAAAATAGGCCTAAACAAACTCCCCTAAACCAATAGACTGTCATTTTGTCTTCGGTTTACCTCTGAAGGAATGCTTGACTGGACCCAGAAACTATTGATCTGAAGCATTTCCTGATATCTTTTCAATCGCCACAGTCACAGTGTCTCCATGCTGCCCACGCACAGTAAAACTAACAGCCATCGATACTCTTCCTCCTATCACAGAGACATTTCATTTACTGGACTAAAGCAACTTGGTTTGTTGTTTCATTTAATAGGCAGAATGACAAGAAGAAACACCTGGAGGTGATGCTATGACTGGAGAGATGAAGTGGGAAAAATGCGTTTAACTTTAAGGGAAACTATATCAAAGCCCCCAATGAATTTCTTAACAGGTTCTGAAACTTTTTTTTTTTCTATCTGTGCATCTAACTATCCAATTGTTGTCATTCATTTAAATCTAGAAAACACCTATACATTTTGAATAGATTTTTTTCTTTTTTTGAGTGTGAAATGATGCCAAGCACCTGCAGGTTGTCACTTATTTATATTTATAAAAACAAAAATTGGGTCAGCAGATTATATAGACACAACCCTATGAACCAAAAATAATCCACAAAATTGCCAATAGGAATGAAAGTAGGGCTTTAGAAAAATATTTAGTGTTTGCTTGCTTTTTACCGCCTAAAACCTGTTTTGTTGTATATTTTGGGCCATTGTTCTGCTGAACACTTGACTGTGTGCCAAGATTTAGCTAGATAGTCAATGACTTAAGATTAAATTGAAAAACCTGAAGACAGTTCCTTCATTGTTCTATTCATTTTCTGGTATGCAATAGCATCACCAACAGCTAAATAAACACTTAAAATGATGCTTCCACCATCATTCAGTTGCAGAGCTCTTTTGAAAATCTCAACATTCTGGACAAGCAGTTGAATATCGTTCTGATCAATGATCAATGCTAACTGGCCCAGATTTTAACAATGCCATAAGAAGGAGCAGATATATTTTTTGCAATTACGAACTCTGACATAAACTGTGCATTTGTCAAAAAAGTTGAAACAATCAAAAATGATGTTAAGAATGAGATTCTCGAGTGAAACTCAAACATATCACAAAATGTGATCAATTGACACATCTGCATCGGCTGTTTATTTGTAGGCAGAATAGAAACAAAAGACGCTGCAGTACTGGCTTTATAAAAAGGTACATTTAGAGTCTGCTGAGGCATATTAAGCAACAAGGAGCATATTCATTGACAGACTAAAAGGTCAATAAGGGGACATGGAGAGGATCCAAAGTGCCTCCCACTCTTTTGCCATGGCGGTCACAGACGAAGACAAACTGTGGTGCCAGCTATCAGTGCACACCCACCACAGAGATCAGTTGCAACAGATCAATGTGAACTACTCCTACTCGCTCCATAAAAAGTCCATAAAGGTGACGAGCTGCTGGTGGTTGCCAGCTCTTTAGAAATCAAATGATGAAATTAATAAAACAAAAAGACACAGAGGACACAGTAGGAATATTATTTTCATAATCTGCTCACACTCTCTCCTCTCTGGCTCAGAAAAGTCAGTAAAAGCCATTTCATAGATGTTTGAAACCATTTTCTTCTCTTGCAAAAAACAGGGTAAAAGTTGTACTCTTCTGTTGCTTAAATTTGTCTTTTATAACTAGCTGTTTTACAATTTGGCATAAGAACTGAAGCACTTTGCGTCTAATCAACTAGAAACCTCTAGGCACACACAGTTAAAAAAGCCCTGATCAATAGGAAAGCAATCATTTGAGAATTAGCCTATTGTGGCTGCTTAATGTTTGGTTTATACTTGCCACCTTTGTCCTTAAAATTTAAAAACACACATACGTGGGGGCTCTGTCAGAGAGAGAAGGGGCATCTCCTGTTCCATCTGGCCAGTTACATACATAAGGTTTTGTAACACTGTGCCTCCAGGGAGACTGTCACGCAGGAGACAGTCTTTTGTCTTTTGTATTTTCAACATAAGTTTGTTCTGGTGGTCGTATCATAGCGTTCCAGTTTTAAATCTTGTTCTCTTGTCAAAACTGCTCAGCTTCCCATTTGACTGATAATCATCTCTTTTGCTGAAAACAGCTCACTCTTATTAGGTTTTCATACTATCTGCAAATAGGTAATTGTCCATTGAACATTCAGTTCAAAGGGCAATTTAAACTCCAGCCACCTGGCAAATTTGGGTAAATCAAATATTCAGCTTTTTGGACAAAGTTATCACAGACTACCACTGACAGCTCTTTGTTTAACAAATAAAACCGAAAATCCATTAAATTTGTTGATGGGTTTTGTTTTTCATTTACTGTTGAAATATGGCAACAGTTTAAGTTACATATCAATATAGAGTGGCATGGAGTCAGTGGCAGTTTCTGATATGAGGCACATGGGAAACCACATGAACATGCCCTCGCTCCCTAATTGTTTCTCCCAAAACTGCCCACCATCGGCTTCCCTCTCAACCAGAGGATATGAATGTCAACTCTGCCAGTGTTACGTGACTATCTGCTGCACAACTGTCGACTGACAAGTCTTGCTTGTCACTTGACAGAGATAAAATAAATAAATAAATAAATACAATTCCTATTGTTCTTAAACAAGAATTTTTGAAAAACTATGTTTTTGGTTTTCATTGACGAGCCATAATGATCAAAAAATATATATATATATAAAAAACACTTGGAAAAATACTACTTGGAGTGTAATGAATATATAAATATACTAGTTTCACTTTTAAAATTGAATTGCTGGAATAAAAAAATATGTATATTTATTACATTCTAATTTACTCAAACATCTGTAGGTTTATCAGCACCTATTTTAATATTGTGTTCATGCTTGTTATGCTTGTTATTACTAATTACGCAGATGTTCTGCCTGTGCAGCATTTCATCAAATAAACAAAAACAAAAAAATTTGCATAAAAATGTCATCTTTACAGGTGAGCTTCTGAAGTGGAGTCAGAATAATTTAGATTAAACAAAACTAAACTGTCCCATTTTTAAATGAAAAAAATATTTCATTTGAATTCATTTGTATCCAGTCCATTGGTTTTTGTTTACACTGTCGGCTGGGTAGCTGATAGGAAATGTAAGCCTGTTTTAGTAACCTACAGTTATCTTGTGTCATGCTGTTGATGAAGTGTGTAAGTATTGATGTTAGGTATAGTGCATATACATACTTCAATGTGTATCTTTTCATCTGTTATTTTTCTTCATCTTCAGTGAACACAGTTCACTCTTGGTTTAGAGGTAAGAATGACACTGTGAAAGAATCTGAGGTGCGAATGACGAAACATTAACAGTGAGGAAAATCCATCAGGGTTGTGAAAATGATTGTTTAAGCACCAATAAACTACCCCTGACAGATAATTTGGCAGCACGGCACAGCAAAATGTACGTGTAAATCAGGCCGTTTGAAAGGTAAACTGCAGCCTCTGGTAGTGATTATACACACACGTGCATTGGCACAAACGCACTCATTCTTCAAAGGCTTTACATTTAAATATCTAATTATGCAAACAAATGAAAGTTGCCTATTTTCAGACATTGAACATTGACAAAAATAAAATGTGCACATGCAGAGATAAAATTCATCTACACTTCTTGTTAAACTCATATCTAAACACTATGCCTGATCTGTGTGTCAAATTCACTAAAAGCGCTGTTAAAAAAAAGCATTTGCCTTGTTACAGATCTGCCGTTTGTCACATTTATGGTCTCCGGTCAAAAAACATCTAACAAACCAGAACATAAGGGAATACAGAAAGTGGTTTTGAAATGTTTTAATCAAGGGAAGATAAACCTATCCAAACCAACTTGGCCCCATTTGAAAATGTAATTGCCTTTACACCTAATTACTGATGGTCATCGAGCTACAGCCAGAGGTCATAAGTCTTTGCAGTAACTGGCAATTAATCTGACACCTCATTGTGGAGCAGCTTTGACAAACTCTTCTTTCAAAAATTGCTTTATATACCATTTATAGTTATGCCATAGCATCTCAATCAGATTAAAATGCTAGATTTGGGCCAGACTAAGCTTAGTTTTTTAAAGAGTGGGAGTTCCCAGTGTGCTTTAGATAATCGCTCTATTGCATAACCCAGGTGCCTTAGAAGTTTATAAAACTGATGACTGGACATTTTCCATTAGGATTTTAGAGCAAAGTTAATTTTTCCTTCATTAATGACAAGTGGTCCATTTCCTTAGCCGTATATGAGCCACAACCCATCACTACCACCATCATGTTTTAATCCAGAAGCATGGGTATTCAATCTTTTTAGAAAGTTCATGTTTAGTTTTCTGGCCCATATGATTTCTTTTAATATTTTATTCACAGTAAAAGCAGGGAGGCTCGGATTTTGTGTGGAGATAGGATGGATATAGTGCTTAGAAAATGAAAATATGATTGGTGGCAATGATGTTTAGAAACGATGTTGAGTTGTCTTTCTGTCTTTGTAGGAGAAAGCTGTTCGAAGGGAGAAATGGTTCAGTCCGGTTTGGACATGTGCTGGGTGAAATCCAGAGGGTGAGGATTCCATATAGTGCAGGTATAGTCTGTAGAATACAGGGCAAGCAGAGGATTTGAGGTGAATGGAGCTGTGTCTGACAACCGTGGAGACAAATGTAGGAAGCCTGTTCAGGGTGAGAGATGGGCTCAAAGAAGGAAGAGTCCTAAACTGGGAGCAATGGGTAAGGGAATCACTGGAAGAGCTTGGTCATGTAAGTGTTTACTCTGTTCTGTTCTGTAAGAGGACAAAACATTAGTAAAACAGCCAGCTTTCATAAAAAAGTCAAGGAAGGTCAAAAGTGTTTTCACATATGAAAACACTTTCTTTTCTGCTTTACAAGATTTTTTTGTGTGTGTTTTTTTTTTTTTTTTTCTGACTAGTGGCAGTCAACTAGTACTGACTGCCACTAGTACTAGTTGACCATCAGGCAACAAATGATCGTCAGGGAGCTCCTTCAGTTCTCGGATGTAAATTAGTTGATGACAGTCAGGTGTAGATGCAGTACTGAACTACAAAACTATGCTGACTTTCTCCTTGTCAATCCACAGAATATTTACCCCAAATTCTTGGGGATTATCAAGATCATCTTTGACTAATGGCTAATTACTTAAGTGGTTATTCACACTAAATTAATTGTTTATAAAGGGACAATTATGTTTCATTCAAGGTTTTATTTATGTTGTAATTTTTTTCTCCACTAATAAATTACAAAATAATTTGTCACCCACATTTTTTAATAATTCAGGTTATTCCGTTACCCTTTTCACATTTTTGCATATAGTCCTGCCATTTGAGAAAGTTAAACAGACAAAATGCACCACCTCTAAAAAATAAGATGGTCTTCCCACTTCCAGAAGCTTTCTCACACCACCAACAATATTGTAAAGTCTGTACTCGCTGTTTTACTTCCTGAATAAGTGCTGGTCAGGTGGCTATCAGGTGGAATATGGCAAAATAGTAAGTAAATGGAACACAAAAACTCTTTGATTATAAGGCTAAAGAAGAAGACTACTATATTAACAGGGATTTTTGTTTTGGTTTACCATTTATCATTTGTTGGTTTTCGATAACAATTCCTTGTACCAGCCTCTTCACAGGTACCGATTTAATTGCACCCTGGAGGTCGGTGCTTTGTAGTGTTTCTGCAGCTGTGTGTGCAGAAACTTGTCTGTTTAATTTTACATTAAAGAGAATCATAAACCATTTATCAGTTTTTAAATACACTTTGTAAATATAATATATGTGCTCTGCCTGCTTTCGCACATACATACACATACAAATTCATGCTGTAGATAAACACATATATATCCTCCAGGCATTCTCGTTCCCTCCCCATCACATTAATCACTGCCACTGGTGTTATGACAACTGGGCACAGAGGGGTCTATGATAGAAGCTCACCTTCTCTGTAGCAAGACTAAAAGTAACCTTTCAGTCAATTTCGCTGGAAAACTGCCATGTGCTTAATGGAAAATATAAACAATTTTAAGACATTTCTATTATTGGAGCAAATATTTTCAAAGATTGTATATTTATCCTGTAGGAAAAACAATTTTTGTGAAGTGTATAATAAATGTGTTTCTCACCTCATGTGTTAATATCTTGGTAGTGATTGAAATGCTCACAGCAGGTATTAAGTACATGGAAGTAAGATTTTGCAACATATTTTTAAATCAAAATTTCCATGCTTTATAACTGTCTATTATGACTTCAGAATATACAGTGATGGAGAGCAAAATGTTCACAGAAAATAATGTGCATATCTTGATAAGAAATATTTGCAAGCTTTTTTGTGAATATAAGCTACAGTGGGTTGCAAAAGTAAGAATTTCCGTTGCTCTTTTTTACAGTTCAACTTTACAAGCACAAACTTAATAGATTTCTGTGAATTTTAGACTTGGATTAACAGATTCTGAATGTCAACATTAAATAGAAAATAGATTTTCTATTGGATTGAGATGTAACCTTTGACTGCAACTTTGTTACACAGCACTTTGCTTTGATCCAAGCAAATGTGACCTTGGCTCTGTTTAGAATTGTCGTATTTTTTTTATCTCCATTTATTTTCCTAAACTCTAGTCTGGCTAAATCTCAGTGTCAAAGATAACGATCCCCAAAGGATAATCCTGCCAATACCATGATTCGTGTTGGACATTGTGTGCTCAGGTTGATGTACAGTGTTAGTTTTACACTATATGAATCCTTTTGCATGTAAGCCCAAAAGAAAATTCAGTTTTGCTTTCACCTGACCATAGCAACTTCTTCCAAGTCTTTGCTGTGTCTCCTACATACCAAACGGCAAGCATGCCTTTTTATTGATTTCACTCAGCAATTACTTTTTTCCACCATTTTTCAGTGAATTCTTCCACCAGCGGAATGAACAACATACCACAGGAAATAATTCTTAAATTTAATATTTAGGTGCACAGAAGCCAACTAACTTAAGAAACCTCACAAATTCAAGGTCAATTAAGAACCATAAAAGAAAACATACAAGATAAAAACAGAACGACTATTAAGTTATTTTTTCCTGTCACCCTCATCACAGAGTGACAACTACAATGCAGAAGCCTCAGGGGGCTGCAGCGACAAGCTCATAGGCTTGTCGCTACGCTGGAGCAGAACCCCAAAAACCCTGAGGGCAAACCACCCCCCGAGCAAAGGCCCAAAAGAGCCAGGGCACCTGGGCACATACCCAAGCAGACACAGAGAGTTACCAATGCGCAGGTGGGCAGATAACAGTCCCAACTAAACAGTCCACGTTTAGTTGGGGCCCCAACATGATCCAGGAGACAGAGTCAAAAACTTGACAGATAAACAGGCACACACAGACACAATGACACGTTCCCACCCTCACGCTCACATACAGGCATTCACAGCCACTCACTCACTGTAAACACACAAAAAAATGGACGTCATACAACAACTTGCTCACCCTAAGCACAATTTATACTCCCAGGTCCAGATAAAGTGCCCCCAGCGGTGCAACCTATTCACAAAGGAGATGGTTTCCTTCATTTTGATGTGGAGAAGAGCAGACAGCCCCAACCTCTGCAGAAGCAGAGCAGCTCATCACCTCCTACAAGGGCCGGGCACCACCTGAATGACCTGCACTATAGTTGCTGGCACTGACCCCATCCGGAGCCTGGGTCCGAAAGAGTCCACATAAGAGTCCACATAGTCTAAATGAGCCAGCCAACCAGAGCAAAAGTTGCTGCAACTTTGTAGTAACTTTTCACACTTGTATAGTCTCAGTTATTCTGGCCAAGAAGCCTTCAATATGAGGTGGCTTTCTTCCGTAAGATCCTTGTGAGTGTATGACACATCACAACAACAAAAAGTGGTGGTTTCTCCTTATCTTGTTTTGTCTCCATTCAGAAGATCTGAATCTTAATATTTCTCTCTCCTATTTGCAGCGCTCTGCCATGCTACCATTATGAGCCTTCGGGAACCTTAATTACACACTTTGGGAGCGAAGCTGCCAGTCTTGCCAAGCTTTTGAAGATGCTTTTCATCTCATACGACACATTTTTAATGATCAACAACCCAATACCACCCTCCAGCATTGTCGTGCTGTTGATCAGCACAACAATAAAATGTCTCAATTAAATACAAAAAAAAAAAAAAGAAAAGATTAAAAATATTTACAATTACAATAACCTAATCATAGGAACTACGAAATTATGTTTTGGATTCACATGTACCTTATTCTGATTTAAATATAAGGGTATAAATTGGTTTTGTCAACAGTTTTAGAAATGAAGAGTAGGCTATACCTAGGTTTGGAGACATCTACAGCAAAACTCTGTTTGTCGAATTTGGTATTCAGTAAAAGAAGGTAAAATTTGGACTGCTACAGCCAGATTCATTAAACTTCATGCAAATTAGGACAACCGAAAGATAAGAAACTACTTAAGATTATCCTTTGTGAAAAGAAAAAAAAAAAGCCATAATGGATGAAAAGTCAAATTACAATGTTTTAGACTTGATGCATTAAATTTGATTTATAAATAAATAAATTAAATTATATACTGAACAGAATGAGAAAGAAATTTGTATTATCATCTTGCTTCTATACTACACTATCTTAAAAGTGAGCTTTGTATTATTTTACAGAGTAGATGTTCTACAGTCTGGATCCCTTCAGATGACCTTCACTTTCCTCAATAATTACAGCAACACTGCAGCTTTAACTGACTTTTTCTTGCCCCGAGGAGACCATTAAAACACTTTTCTATGCTCTGTGCTAGTCAAACACTACATAGGTGCATTCTTAAATTAGGCACAAATGCCAGTGAAATAGAAAACAACCCAAGTGTTTCAAAGCATACGCTGACGTGTATGAGTTACTGGTAGCATGACTGCAGGCCACAGAAGTCATTGAGATAATTAGCAGGGGAGTTGTGATCTCAGTTGAGGCAACTCACTGCTATTGCCTGGTAACCAAGTGTCTCGTGGAATTAGAGGTGGACAGAATTTTTTGGAGCTAAACTTTAAGGTTTAGTTTTCAACTCATAATGTTTTTGAAAGATGTTTATCTGTACACAAGTGAAGAAGAAATAAAGTAATAAACAAGAGAATACATTTGACATGCTAAGAATACTTCTAGTCATACAGTTATTGACAAATTCAGTGGAAATCAGATATTTACAAACACCAAATAATAAAAATGCTAATTTTTCTTCTATGTATTAAGTTAAATAAGACCAACTTTTTCCCGTTATAGGTCAGTTGGTGTAACCCAAATAATTCATATTTGCTACATGCCAAAAAGATGTAGCAAAAACATTTTTTAGGGATTGTTTTTGTAACTTTACTTGCATGGACTTTACTCTCAGGACATTTTTTTTCTGATAGTTGCTTCAAATAATATGTTAATGGATTATTCAGTGACAAATTAAAAGTTTTATCTGGGACCAAAACATAATTTACTTAATAGATTTCTCGAGGCAAATCAAAACATACAACTTTAAAGTGTTTCTTGATGACTGTTGGAAATGCTTACTTTTAATGCATTCATTGAAAAGGCTGATAAATCTAGGATTCCTTGACGTGCTAAACACCAATCACAGCCAGGAAAGGGGCAATTATCCTATTCCAATTCCTGGCTTATGGTTTACATCTCTATTAAAAATATCAACTTTTGCCATTGGTATCATAAAACATGTTTTTAAACCCTAACTGCCAGTATTTATTAAGACTATATAAAAATCCGAATCAGTTGAGGTTTTTGTTGTACTTTAGACTTCAAATTATGCAGATACTTTTATTTTGAGAAAAACATATTCAATTTTAGGCATTTATTTTGCATATTTGAGAAATGAGGTATTATGATATGTAACTGTTTCCTTCCAATAACATTCAATGGTGCATGCAGAATAAACACATAAATGGTAATACTGAGTATACTTACACCATCCTGGCTGTGAGGTGGTTTTACCAGCATTTCCCAACCCGGGTCCTCAAGGCACACTCCCCTGCATGTTTTAGAAATTTCCCTGTTTTAATGCACCTCATTCAGCTGATTGCAGTTCAGCAAAGACTTGCTAATTCAAATCACCTGTGCTGAAGCAAGGAAACACCTAAAACATGTAGGGCAATGTGCCTTGAGGACCCGGTTTGGGAAACACTGTTTTAGACAACCTCTCAACAAAAATCTTCAAAGGGTTACATTGAATTGGACATCATTTTGTCATTGGCAGAAATATTTTCTGTCAATGCCATTCGATCCAGTATGCTTTTTTTGTTTTCTTTGAGCATATTTGGAGTTTATGATGCCTTTAAAACAACTAAAAAACATGCTCCATCCACTTAGGTACAGAGAGTGTTCCATTTACTATCATATGCCACCTTCTAAGAGCATGCACCGTGCCACAATTTTCAGTGACTGCTTGTAAACACCCACTCAGCCCATTCCCCCAGACTGCAAGAGGCGATGTATTTAAAGCTTTCACAGCAACTTATTTCCTTGTTTGAGTGACATCGACTGTGTTTTGCATCACCTAACATATCATCCACATCTCTGCACACCTCCACACAATCTCATTCCTGTGTTAACAGCTCTACCAAGCAGATTTGTAACTTCAGTCAGTATCAGTGTGTGGCTGTCTTCAAACAGATACACATCTCAGTGACAGGTGAGTGGAAAGTAAAGGCGGTAAAATACAGCGTTATAACAGCAGAAAATTTGTTGATATCCGTCTAAATTTATGATAGGATTTGTTGTGACATGGAGTGGTAAGAGAATAAATTGAAACATATTTGAATGTGTATCTTTAATCAGGCCCTTGAGGAGGGGGGGAGAGGCGGGGACGGGGGGAGCTTGAGCCCCTGCCCCTTCTATCCTTGATGCCCCAAGTGCCCTTTCTTCAAAAAAATTATTTTTCAATTTTTTATTGTTATTAATCTGTATGTCAGAAGGCCTGCTTGTGCCCCTCAGGAATAATATTTAGCTAAATATAATAATTTAGCAAAATAAACTAGTCTGGCTGCCCTCAGTCTAATAATGACTCAGTTTCTCTTCCTCCATGTTGTTCAGACACCGGGTCCATGGTGAGGAGAGGGGGCCGGATCTGTGCTCTCTAAATATCACATTATGGGCAAGAATATATTTTATATGCTGGTTTGTGAATAAAAATGTAGGTCTGATGTTGACGTTAGAAAAACTGTTCTATTTATATTTTCGTAATTGTCCTCGCAATAGCGGGGACAAAACCCACCTCGCCCCTAAACACAGAAATGCTTCGGCTACAGAGAAAACTTCTGACTTTAACTTTATCATCCTGCTAAATGCCCGGTTTGCTACACGCAGTCTGAGTCGGTCCCACCGACAGATATAAAGAATGTCTGTCTTTATATCAGACATCCTGATATAAGACACGGTACTGCGACTGTCACTGCGAGTCCCGACGCACCTCGAAGCCCCGATTCCACCTGCTGACTGTTCGCTCTGCTTCTCCTTAACATTACTACCAGGTGGGTAAAAGCCTCTGCTGAGGGGATCTGGGCTGGAGGTTCGCGGCTGTAAATAGAAGTTACTGCAGAACCTCAAGTGTTAAAGGAAGATTTGGCCCACAGCAATTGGAGTTTACAAAATAAACATCAGCGAAAATACTGTAGCAATAATTAGAACTGCAGCATAAAGACAAACATGCCCCAATTAAATGAATCAAAATGTCCCCAAAGCATCGGCGGAGTGACATAAGGGCTACCGGGGGATTACAGGTGATTCCAGAGATGTGCATCGCAGCAGCTGTTCATGCAGGGCCGGCCCAAGGTATTATGGGGCCTTAGACAGAACCCCTTTGCCCCGCCTTCCGAAATCCTTCCTGCTAAGAACCTCAGCATCAATAACAGTGTTTAAATATAGATAAGGTGAAGTCTGTGAGAGGAAGACCAGGTTTATTGGCCAAGTTTAAAATTAATCACTGATTATTGGTTATTTGCTGTGATGTATTTGTGAGCAAACCCAACTTAAACACAAAGATTACGCCATATTGTAGCCATGGTAACAACAATCAAACTATCAAGATGATTCTGTAAACTTTTACAAAGTAAACATCCTAATTAAATCCTACATGTATTTTTTTTTCTCAGCTGAAAGCATTAAATAAAATTTAATAACATTGTCATTCTCTATAAATGAATGCTACAAGTTTAGATCTATGGTCTGTGTTACAATTAAACCATTTCTAGAGGCCCCTGAATGTCTGGAGGGCCCCTACCAGCAGCTACTGAGTTTTCTTTGCCTTGATATCCCAGTCTTACAATTCTAGATCTCAGAGGTGCTAACATCAAAAAATTATATAGAGTTAACCCCTTTGAGCTTTTTTGATCTATAGAGCAGTCTGCAGCCAAGTTGTTGTAGAGGTTAAATAGATATTATTAGGGCTTAATTAGTAAAATGGCAGCAAATTTGCTTATTTCATAACTTCATAACCAGCGACCTTCTCTCCGATGGTCTGTTTAACAGCTACAGTCTCAGATCAACTCAGCCCTCCAGGACTGTCAGCAGCAGAAACAGCAACATTATACCTGTTTGGGAAAATATACTACATTTGCTTTGCATTGTCCCCACTTGATGGCAATTATATAGTATGATCCAATTAGATTCTTGATTAATATGGGTTGTTGCTATGTTGTTTTATGGTGTTTTAAGATCTTGTTGAATGTGCCCTTTTTTAACTTTGAGCCCCCGCCCCTCCAAAGGCCTCTGCACAGCCCTGTCTTCAATAAAGTTAAAGTAAAAGTAAACCTACAGGTTAATGCCCGTCATCAAATTTTAACTTAAACTTATTTCAATACTTTGAAAACCTGTTGAAAATTTGGGGAAATAATTTTATTAATTATTAGGCTTGTTTCTGACATCATAATACTCATAAATTGGTTTGGGTGTACTTTAAACCAAGGACAACAGGCAAGAATGAATAATGTTCATTCATTATAAGTTTATGCTGGTTTGTGCAGCAAACATTTTTGTTTGTGTCTGTGATCTTAAAGGATTAATAAAAGTTTAGGGTGAGCCATTAAATGTTAAACAGACCCTGTCATATTACTCAAATCAAGCGAAAATGGGGCAAAAATTCTTTGTGCTGCATAATTTTAAAGATATTAAAGAAGTGATAAAAGCAGGAGAAATTTGGTCTTTCAAAATAATGCTAACAAATACTCCTCAAAATAAGAGTCTCTCCTAAACTTCTTGGATTATTAGTAAAATGGGTTTCACTATTTTGTTTAGTTCTTCCTTTTCCAATAACTAAACATCCTAAATGTCACAGCTTAGCCTTTTTATTAGCACATATTCTATCTTCTTTGTTGTCCTTTCAAATTAAAGTTTAAAAGTGGCTTAAAAGTAAAAGCCTCAATATTTAATAGAGTAAGGTCCATGTGACTACTGAAACTTAACCAGTTAAAGAATAATGTTGACCTTTCAAAATACAATTTAAAAGGTCAAATTGTATTTTGAGATTCCCCAAGGGAAATTAAATAGTGTTGTTCCTCGTATTACCCGTTTCTTCAGAGTGGTTAGATGTTTATGGCTATGAGAGGAAAGGATCTCATGTAGCTATCAGTATTACAGTGGTTCTGGAAAAACCTCTGACTGAAAACACTCTGCTTAACCATTTCTCCAGTTTAGTCTGTTGTCCAGATTAACACCAAGGTATTAATCTTCTTTCGCCACCTTCACATCTTCTGTAATAATAAACATAGTGTTTGACATTTTCCTGTTTCTTTTGAAATTTTACAATCATCTCCTTTGATAGGTAAGAAGATGATCATTTCAAAGACTAACTTATTATTGTGATAAATACAAATCAAATACATTAGGACAAGATTATAAACATGTTGATAATTTCAGTGAATTACAAATATTCATTTCATGCCTTCATATGTATCTGGAAGTTGACTCTTATATTTATGCCGTTCTTATGTCAAGTCCTTTTAACCTGTATTTAGTAAGAAAAAATATGAATGTGCTTAGTCATTTTACCATCGTCTTTTATTATTAGTTCTGTGAGAGCTCTCTTAAGGCACTGCCAGATCTGATCCAGGACATGGTTTCTACTACCCACTTGTCTGCTAGACTGTGAGAAAGAGTAAGAGGTGAGAAAGCGCAGTGTATAGAGTGTATATGTGTGTGCCACTCTGTGTGTGCGCTGTACAGATGTAAGATGGAGCTAGGGAGGTAAACGAGTGCCCGAGGGAGACCACCCGAGAAGAAGAGGAGGTGGTAGGAAGACAGGTGGGGGGAAAGTAAGATTAATGGTGCCTGGGAAAATGAGTGCCCCTGCTGGTCCGAACTTTAAAACCAGCGGGAGTTAGTTACTGGCTGCTGGTCCAGCAGAGATGTGTTTCTGACATCTTAGCATTAAAAAACACTCACAGAGCTTGGTTAGATCTCAGGGAGAGAAGACATACTTTCTTCATCCAGATAAATACAGTACAAGATCAGAGTCAGCAAAATTGTTTCAGGTGAGAGACTGAATCCTGAGGCGTAGCTCTTCCACTGTCTGCTGCACTTCAATGGATTGCCAGATTTGAAAACATCTTTTTTCCCCCCATTGCTACATGTAAAACTCACTAAATGTTTGACCATAAAGCATCCATTTATCCAGTACAATATTTTGTCATGCCTGTAAGAGCTAAATCAACAATTGCTCATCCTTAAGACCTTCCAAACCTAAATTGCAATAAGCGGACATGGTCAACCTGCTACAAACTTCAGACGCTAACAAAAAGTTGATAATGTAAAATTAGAAAAGTTAAAATTAGAAAATAAGAAATTGTTGCTTATTATAATATTTGGTTCTCATGGTAAGGTACTCCTGCATTTATTTATTTTTCAAAGGTCAGGAAATGAACCCCAACAGCCGCATAGGGGACAACCATATGTGGCTGTACATTTACACCACACACTGCCCAATAATAAGATACTCCTGAGTAATTACTAAATACTTTTTATTTGAGACAGAAAAATAAATATTCTTACTATGCCAAAAATGTATATATTGTGTAGAATTTTGACTTTGATGCATAAACTTTCATAAAAACACAATGCTGTTTCTTTGTGGCACTTCCCTCCACAGAGTTGCCACATAACATCTACAGAAAGTTCGCCTTTTTGCCATTTAGGTATTTGTATGAGAAGCTATGAAAAGCCAATTTTAGCTGATTATTTAGACTTTCTATCTACTCGCATAGCCAGCCTGTAGTCAACCAACATCCAGCTGCTTACGACACGTTCCTCATAGTTGCCAACTTCAGTCTGATATATAGTGCTTCTTTGGTTTCCACACTAATACTTTGTGTTTTTCAAGACCACATTTATTCCCAAAACTGCATATTTGTTGTGTAAGGAAAAGAAAAGTGAAGCAACCTTCTTCAGTCAGCTAACCAGCAATCAACATAAACAGGTGGAAGAACGGAAAAGCAGCAATACTTTAAAAGCTTCAAATAACTGAAAAAAAAAAAACTCCAGTCAGTCTGGAACTTTTTGGCAACTTTATTTAATGAATTTGTCACCATGGAAACATTATGACATAAAATGTATGCCACATCAAATCTATTTAAAAACTTGTAACCATTCACTGGTTCTTACCTACCACAATGATTACCTCACTGTGTTTAAAATTCTGTAACTGAATCATAACAAGATGAAAACTTTTATGGGTGATGTGAAGGAAGTTGGGACTAAAATTTTGAAAGTTTTTCTAATATTTATTTTTTGATAACTAGTTTTAAAAAGTTCAGACAAAAACAAGCAATAGTTAACGAACAAACGCCTCTGATGTAGGGTGTCATTGCTAAAAAAAATACAGAAGTACGTTTTAACATGAAAGACATAATCCTGATATTTATTACTTTAGGCTTCAGTAACACTCGTGCAACACAGCTTAAAGGCCAAGGGTAGACAAATACTTTCTCAGATTACTTTAACACATTGCACAGTAAGAGGTACAACAAAAGGAGGGTTACCATGGCGGCATGAACAGATTAAAAAAAAAAAAAAGTACGATAAAAAGATTAAATTTTGCAGATGTGTAAACAGCTTTTCCCAGCTTTTTTGGAGTACATATGGTCTTTGTTTAGTTTTATTTTAAAATCTTAGATTATAAAATATAGAATCAAACTGTGTAGCTTTGATTTTTTTTGTCAGCTCCTATGTTTCACCTGAAAGTTTAGACCTATGGAAGTACAGCTAAACAGCCATTGTTGTACTGTTCTGCAAACAAAATGTCTGCCACCAGTAAACTTATTATAAAGTTAAAGTACGGTATTCTGTGACCAACTGACTAACTGAAAAACGTAGACTGATTTATCGAGTCAACTACAAAAATAAGTCGCTCTACAAGAGCATTTGTCTATGATTATATTTGTCCACAACAACATCAGAGAGAACAACACTATCCAAGGAACATATAGAATAATAATACCAAACAAAGAAGAATATTTGCTAATGGTGTCAAAGTGTAAACATATTGTGTAGATAATACAGAGCAAGTCGAACATCCCATCATGACCCTGAAAAATATGCAAACAGAGAGATGTGATAGTATCGCAATTGTACTCCCACATGTCCAATTCACCCGCAGCAGTGTGTCCACAGTAAATTCTCTCTCATTCTGTGGGGACAGCACATCAGTCAGACAGATAGAGGAATGGGAATGATAATGAGAGCCGACAGTCCGCCAATAGAAAAACGGTTTGACTAAACAAGCGGATAAATGCTTATTGTATTACTAGAAAAGGAATTTAATGAAGTCGTAAATGTACCATCAGGGTCTTCTCTTTTAAAAAGACTATTTAAATGTTGAACTTCCTTCAAACAGGATTGAGCATCATCCACGGAATAAGTTTAGCCATATATAATTTTCCTTCATTTTTAGACAATAGCATGGTTTATCGATTGTCCAGTGATTCAACAAGGATGAACGCTGAATTGCTGACAGCACCCAATCTCTTTTTAAAACATAATCCACGTTTTCCTAGGGAGAAGTTGCGCAAAAAACAAATGCACACCGTCATGATTATTGCCTAAACAATGAAATTATGAAGTCTTATTGCTAGCCAAAATTACTTCAATTAAGTGATTAGTTCATTTTCATTTTGTTTCTCAAAAAAATATATATATATATAAAATAAAAACTCTGAGCAATTTTCAAAAAACTAAACAGCAGTCTCAAAAGTTTTCATGTTTGTAGACAGAATCAAGGTGAAAATTAGAGGACAATTGGAGTTGCAGAGCCTCAAAGGCAAATTTTATTACGGGGGAAGTAGCTGAGAACATTCATGCAGAGCTCCCTGTCTGAGCCTAAGAATCTGCTCTTGTGTGGTGGTGTGGTAGAGGAGTAATGAGTGCCAGGCAGAAACACAGGGCACTTAATGGGATTACACAAGGAGACGTTAATCTAGGGAGAGCAGGTGGGGAATTAGACATGATCTGAGGACTGCAGAGAGAACGATGGAATATGGAGCTTGGAGGGCGAGAGAGACAGAGACAGAGAGAGAGAACCACAGAATGTCATAGCCCTAAAACATAGGGCTAAACATTTTTATTATTTACGCTTGACTGACTTAAGTCATCTTGTTATTTTTTATAAAAGATCTAATTAAATTCATTAGTATTTAATAATAATAATAATTCTTAGTAATTCTCCCCACTTTAATTGACAGAAAACCACGGGTACAGGTTAAGCAGTTAGTTTTGCTGCTGCAAGACATAAGATACATTACCAAAGCACAAATAATGTCTTGCTGAAGTGAAAGCCCATTAGTCCAACTCGCACATCTAAAAGAGTGAACGTACCCTTTGATAATCAGCCAGACCCAAAGGACAGCAAGTGCTTCATTTGAATGAAACAATTAAATTACTTGCTGCAGTTTGTGTGTGGCTTATTAAATCCTTTACTGTGAATAGACAATTTCCATTTTGTGATGCAGCTTGCAAAGTTGCAAATTGATATAGAAATCATTCATTGTCTCCAAAAGCTTTGACCTTGCATGTTAAGTGCGTGACACACAAACTGGTTGGGAGTCCCAGCTGTATGAAGGGCAACTATTTCAGGATCTCTATTCAGGTATAATGACATTTAGTGTGGAATACAACTTTGTGTGGTGCTCATCAAAACATAGTGGACTAACTTAAAATTTTATGCAGGAAAGTATGTGAATGATGTATGGCTTTTGCTTCATCTCAGACTTTAGTTTCAGTAATGATTTATTACAATTGACATATTTTGGATATTCTATTTGACTATGCTAATTAATGTTTACACACATTGAAATGGTTTGGTTGTATTGAATTTAAACTGCTGATATATTCCAAAGAAAAATGTTATTCTTGTATCAATTAATAGTGTCCTGAGGCCATACTTGGTCTATAATGAATGACAGACTTGATTAAAGGATGAATAGGGGAAGTTTTTGTTGTGTTGTTGTATGCCAAATTAATATTTTACAATGGGAAACAAAAAATGTCAAAAAATCTACTCCATCCATAATGCAGTGGGAGAAAAAGTATTTGGTAGACTATGTTTCCCTACAGAACTTGACACCAAAAACCATATGTGCCATTAATGTATTTACTATATTTTAACATATTAATTTTTACACAGGTATTCTGACCAATAATGGTGAAAATATTATACATATTATCTTACACCCTGTGTTCATCCAATAAACATAATAGCTATGAAATTATACAAAGATGTTGGAAACATTTATTAAAAGTTAAATGTACGTGAAGATATCAATGTAGGTCAAATCAATGCTCCTTAAACCCTTTAAAAGGCTGCATAAATATTTAAAGAACAGTTATACGACTATAGTAATCGAGAGTGAATTAAAAGTACAGTTTTGAGCTGAGGTACAGTTCAAAGTAGCAAAAGGAAAACAGGAAATAAACCAAAGCAAATAGACGGTTTACACATGGCCATGTTATGTGGACAATGAGGAGGTCGAAATAAAGTTCCACAGCTAACTCACAAAGAGAACACGTTTAATTTGTCAGCATGTGACTAAGAGCTGTGTGCTCTGAGCCTGTTTACAGAACAAACAGCAGGTGGGCAGACAAGTGTTTAAGCATTACTGTTTGCAACACTAATGGGCACAGAGCAAAATATTTATTAGTGATAATTAAGAATAAAGATTTTCAATTACAGCCAACCACTGGTCTTTAACAGATACAAATTTGAGACAAAGGATAAATCAGTGTGTTTTGTATTTGTTCCCTTTTTTAATCATCAAATGAGCAGTCATAAGAAGTTATGTTTCTGGTCAGAGAAAGAGAAGGAAGAAATAAACCAAGCAGTTTCAATTTTACCAGCTCCCAGACCACTAAAAATTGCAACAAGCACATAAACGGTTGGAAATTGCCAACAGTTCTCCTATTAAACAAGCTTCCAGTCCAGTCACAGAGCAGTCTGTGAATTATGGGCTGTTCCTCGGCCTTTGGGGCTCCACTCACCTCTCAGGTTGGTGTGCTAGAGAAGGAAATGCTGCCCTACATATTTTGTGTGCATGTACCTGTGTGTGCGTGTATAACCTTGTATTTGATAGTGTATCAAATACAAGACTGTTTTTCCAAAAAATACTACACTACATTGTGAGAGCTGATGCTGTTTTTGGGTTAGAGGTTAGCATTTAGACTATGAATTGAGTTTATGTTAGGTTTAGGGTTAGGTATGTACTGGTAATAGGTTTAGGGTAAGAATCAGGGTTAGGTTATGGAGAATGCAAAATCCTTGTGAATATAGAAAGGCATATTATGTGTGTATGTGTGAATGTACTTTTATACCAGATGTAGAGGCCCAAAGTCACAGTATTTACCAAGAAAGGGATTTCATTTTTTGAAAGTGAGGACCTTTTCCTGGTTTTTACTGTTTTTGCAGTTCTACTGTTCACTATTATTTAGATGTAAAGTTATGGTGAGAATTAAGTTTTGGTTTGGGAAAATGTCTGGGTTAGGCATAAATGCAATTATTAAAATAAATGGAAGTCAATACAAAGTCATCAGTTTGCACAGAAGTACAAGAATGTATGTGTGTTTTATGCATACCCTGGTGACTGGGAGACATTTCTCCTCTAAGAAAAACATGTTTCTATAGTAAAAAGCAAGATATAGAACACATTTGAGTTTCTTGAAATTTTCTCATCCTCAACTCAACATTTTTAAAGCTATACAGTGGGCGGGAAAAGTATTTAGTCAGTCACCAATTGTGCAAGTTCTCCCACTTAAAAAGATGAGAGAAGCCTGTAATTGACATCATAGGTAGACATCAACTATGAGAGACAAAATGAGAAAAAAAAAAAAAAAAAAAAAAAAAAGAAAATCACATTGTTTGAATTTTAAAGAATTTATTTGAAAATAAGTATTTGGTCACCGACAAACAAGATTGATTTCTGGCTGTCACAGACCTGTAACTTCTTCCTTGAGAGGCTCCTCTGTCCTCCACTCATTACTTGTATCAATGGCACCTGTTTGAACTCGTTAACAGTATAAAAGACACCTGCCCACAACCTCAAACAGTCACACTCCAAGTTCCACTATGGTGAAGACCAAAGAG